>JAAGKR010004710.1:0-27354 GCA_011419295.1 Clarias macrocephalus
AGAATCAGAAGATACGAGCACATCACCCCTATCTTATATTCACTTCATTGGCTCCCTGTGAAATTTTGCATTGATTTCAAAATACTACTTTTGACATACAGAGCATGTCAAAAGTGGTCTCGTGCCGTAGTATCTGAGTGAACTGCTAGTGTCTTACAATCCGCCACGCCTACTTCGATCAACGGATGCAGGCCGCTTGTCAGTACTGCATATTATAAAAACTACAGCAGGGGCAGAGCTTTTTCTTACAAAGCCCAAAAGTTATGGAATAGCCTTCCAAATAGTGTTCGGGATTCAGACACAGTCTCAGTGATTAAGTCTAGGCTAAAAACCTATTTATTTAACCAAGCATTTTGTAAATAGATTTGCCTTAGGTAAAGGAGCAGATCTGAGGGACTCATGGACATAGAGTATTATGGTGAATTGGTATGTTTAGATGCCGTCTTCCCCACTGTTATAGATCACTCAGGTTTGTTGATGGTGAGGTGATCGACGGGAGCCTTCGTGTCTGTGTTTCCTTCTGGCTCTCCCTTTTAGTTATGCTATTATAGTTAGTCCTGCCTTACACATTATGTGTCTGTGACCATACCTAACCGTTATTTCTCCTCTTCTGCCCCCCCTCCCCTCTCTCTTTCCCTCTCTCTATCGAGCTACACATGTCGTTCCTGAGCTGCCATTGATCCAGACACCCTCTGCCCTCTGGATCTGTCGGACTCATCCTGGTGCACCGCTTCTGGTTGGAGATCTCGTCACATGGATGCCCTGTGTGTCTCTTTGGGATGTGTTCGGTGTCTGGGGACAGTATCACTCTACTATGAAGACTGTCCTGGCCTCGACTGATGTAGACAGCTGTTTCTCTGGGGACTTTGCTCTTATAGTGGGCGCAGATGTCGCAGGCTGCCACGAATCTGGACACGTCCCTCCTCAGCGTGGACCACCAGAATTGTTGCTGGACCATGAAGTGGGTTCGGGCGGCACCCAGGTGACAAGATAGTCTGGACCCGTGGGCCCACTCCAGGATCTGCGAGCGTAGGCGAAGAGGGACAAAGAGGCGATTTGGTGGAACATTGCTTGGCCCGGGCTCTTGGGCCAGAGCCTGCTGAACCCTCTATGTCCAGGTCCATGGCTGTGATGAGACAAAGGGCCGATCGCGTCTGGCTTAGCATTCTTGGAGCCCGGCCGGTAGGACTCCAATTGAATCTGGAGAAGAACAATGACCACCGAGCCTGACAAGCATTGAGTCTCTTGGCAGTGCGCAGGTACTCCAGATTTCAATGGTCAGTCCACACTAGAAATGGGAGCTCAGTCTGCTCCAGCCAATGTCTCCACTCCTCCAGAGCTAGGTTGATGGCCAGGAGCTCTCGGTCCCCTACGTCATAGTTTCTCTCAGCTGGGGGTAGGCGATGGGAGTAAAATACGCAGGGATGCATCTTGTTGTCCTGGGTGGACCTTTGGGAGAGAATACCCCCAACGCCGATATTGGAGATGTCAACTACAAACTGGCGAGATGGGTCAGGAATAGTGAGGATAGGAGCATAGGTAAATCTTCTCTTAAGATCAGCAAAGGCTTGATTCGCCTCCTTATTCCAGCATAACCGGGTTTTAGCGAGGTCAGAGGGGCGGCGACAGTGCTGTATCCTTTGATGAAGCGGTGATAGAAATGGGCAAAACCAAGGAACCATTGAAAGTCTCGCCGTGAGGCTGACGTCTAAGTAAACGAACATGAAGGTGTTAAGGAAGTCGCGGAGGACGTTGACTGGAAGACGGGGGCATTGGTCAGACCACCAAATACTCGTAATGTCCCGTAGGGGTGTTAAAGGCTGTCTTCCACTTGTCACCCTCATGGATACGTACAAGGTGATAAGCATTTCGTAGGTTTAATTTCGTGAAGATGTTGGCCCCCTGGAGAAGCTCAAAGTCAGAGGCCATGAGTGTGAGTGGGTAGCGGTTCCTGACGGTGATCTTATTTAGCCCCCTGTAATCGATACATGAACGAAGGGACCCATCTTTTTTTTTCACAAAAAAAAATCCTGCCCCCGCATGGGAGGAGGATGGGCGGATGATTCTAGCGGCGAGGGCTTCTGTGATGTTTGTGTTCATCGACTCTCTCTCTTGGCAAGACAAAGAGTACAGTCGGCCCTTAGGCGGAGAGGTGCCTGGAAGAAGGTCAATGTGGGCAGTCGTAGGCTCGATGCAGTGGAAGTGACGTGGCTCAGGTCTTGCTGAAAACCTGCTTGAGATTATGATACTGAGAGGCTTGGAGATATCCGGAGTGTACGCGGGTGTAATAGGAGTGGGGAGTGTAAGGAGCGCAGAGCGGTGGCACGACGTGACACAAGAGGGGCTCCAACCTGTGATAACATGCTTGATCCAGTCGATCTGGGGACCATGGAGAGCTAGCCATGGGAGACCGAGAACCAGAGCGGCGTGTGATTTATAGATCACAAAAAGGCAAATCTCCTCAGAATGATTCCCAGATGTTTTCAGAGTGAGTGGATGAGTCCTGTGAGTGATGGCCGGTAGGGGGCTTCCGTCCAGAGCTCGGACTGCCAGTGGAAGGTCCAATGAAGTGCACGGGATCTGCAATGCCCTGACCATAGCTGAGCTGATCAGATTCCGGTCAGAGCCGGAATCAACGAGTGCCTGAATGGGATAAGCATGGCCACCGATAATTAGTGTAACAGAGAGCAGGGGGCAAGGTTCTGGGAGTTTGTCGGAAGGAGTGCCCTCTAGAGCTCCCAGTCCGACTAGAGGGCGTCTCCTTTTAGCTCTTGAGCATGTGACCTGAACCCCCGCAATAGAAGCAGGCCCTCTCCAGGCAGCGGCGGCCTCTCTCCTCATCCGAGATGTGGATTCTGCCCAGCTGCATGGGCTCTTCCTGATTAGTAGGAGTTGGAGGAGAGGATGGGCGGGATGTTCTGGGGGGTGTTGGTCTCCTGGCGGGGGGTGACCTCCAGGTTGGTCGTCTTGAACAAAGGTCGTCTCGATCAAGGTCCATGAGTTCGTGGAGATCAGAAGAAAGTTCCCGGGAGACTAGCTCATCCTTGAGTGCCTTTGACAGTCCCTCCAGGAAGACGTCTGTTAGGGTTCTGTCATTCTATCCACTCGAGGTGGCTAAAGTCCGAAACTCGATAGCGTAGTCATAGGCAGAGCATGATCCTTGGCGTAGGTGTAAATGTTTAGCTCCAGCCTCCCTGCCGACGCGAGATCGGTCAAAGACCCTCCTCATCACTCCAGAAAACTGTCACAACATGGGTCGTGAGCGTCCCAGAGTGCTGTGCTCCATTCTCGGGCCCTCCCAGTGAGGAGAGTGATAACGTATGCCACCCGAGACCTTTCTGAATGAAAGATGCAGGCCTGAAGTTCAAAAATCAGAGAGCACTGGGATAGGAAGGATCTACATGTACCTGGCTCTCCTCCATAAGTGGGAAGGGCTGGCAGGCGTGACTCTCACGGGGGATCCGAGCTGAGCTGTAGATGCCTGAAGACGCTGCATTTGGGCTGTGACGTCCGCGAGTGTCTGCCTGGTGGTGACAAGCTCCTCCTGATGTTTACCAAGAAGAGCGCTTTGATTCTCCAGCGCTTGTCTCATCCTGTCTACTCCTGCTGGATCCATAGTGTGGCTAGATTATCCTGTCAGGAGGCGTGGCTTTTGTTAGCTGCTGAAGTGGATCCAGATGCAGGCGCAGAGGCTGAGCAGGCACTGTTCTAAGGCTGTAGGACAGGTGTGTGAGCACAGGTCCGTGAAATCCGCTGGCGTTGGAAGTGTTCCAAGAGAGTGGAGCTGATTCCCTGTTGAGGAGGAGGAGCGTGGAGTCAGAGCCGTGAGATCCGTCAACGTAGCGTCGATGTAATAGCATGAAGAAGAATCGAAGTCGAGAGAGCGTGCGCACTTTATGTTGGAATTACTCAAGCTCATTTACATCGTCTGCAACTTCTACAGAATACTGCGGTTTGTATGCTGACCAGTAATCGTAAATATGATCATATCACATCAATCCTGTATTCTCTCCACTGGCTTCCGGTACAGTTCCGGGTTCAGTTAAAACTTTTGGTGTTTGTTTTTAATGCGATTAATTGTCTGGCACCTTCCTACCTATGTGAGACAGTAAATTTTTATCAACAAAGTAGAGTCCAAAACCAAAACCTGTTAGTGGTCCCTCAGTCAAGGTCCAAACAATGGGGTGATCACTCCTTCGCAGTGGCTGGTCCTAAACTCTGGAACGCCATTTCACCTGAGTTACGCAGCATTACAGACCTCCCTCTGTTTAAGGCAAAACTGAAGACTCACTTGTTTAGAATAGCCTTTAATATGTTATAGTTTTATGTAAGCTTTTCATAATTTTATCTTTTTATTTTTTATTATTATCATTTTTATGGCTGACTATGATTTAATTTTTCATTTATTTATTTACAATTATATTTTATTCTATTTGTATTTTTATTTCTATTTTTAATGCCATTTCATTGTCATTTTTAGAACTGTGAAGCACTTTGGTACAACTTAGGTTGCTGTAAAGTGCTATAGAAATAAATGTTGATTGATTGATTGATTGAAATGGCTCAGGATCTGACTTAATATTTAGTCACCTCAGTGTCAAATTTGAGAGAAGCTTTATTCTCATTATCTAAAGCAAGTAAGTCATCCTGCAGGCTGCATCCTACAGCCTATTGGGATGAGAAATCAATTCACCCATTGGTCAGCAGAGATCATTATGCAGATAACTGAAGCTATGTAAAGCAAGTTCCTTGATTATTCACTGTAATGTAAATACTGAATTTAGGAATAGTAATACATTTCTCCATTACTATAATTAGTTGTATATATTTATTTGTAATGTACTACTTTGTAAGGTATAACCCAACACTGCCTGCATTTGTAAACAAACAAACAACAACAAAACAACAACAACAAATATATCCTCTTGAAATGAGATGGAAAGTAAGTATAGTAAATAGATATTAGATACAGGAAGACTGTAGACACAAAACCTTTTTTAACCTATTTTAGACACACATCCATTCACATACCAGTTAAAACAAACTGTTGTATCACAGATGCAACCATTTCACTATGCTCATTTAGTACAAAATTTATAAATGGGAGCATTAATAATAATGTAGCATTAATTAGGAATATTATGATATTAATATTCTGGCTTGATTACTTTTCCTGTATTGAATTTGTCCTTGAATTTCCAAGCTTGAATTTGCTATCTGAATTTCACAGCTTGAAATGGACTGTTGAAAATTTTGGGTGACATGCAGAGCACTTAAATTCAAAGATGTTGCTTTTTATAGTCAAATATTTCAGTTTAATAAATTCTGTGCAACTTGTTACTAAACTTTTTTAAGTTGAGGCTGCCTTTTTTACAGTGTAGAAGTGGATAATAGTGTAGCCAATCCATCACGAAATTCTTAAACGACCCTTCTGGTACCCCTATATGGCCTATGGGTGTCGCTGTTTTTTTCTAATATTATTTTTTGCAAGACATTACTCTATGTGACAGCTTTTGAGAATCACAAGAGATAAGGAGCTTCATTAGTTGCCTGTGTGCATCATCAGTAAGTAACGCCTAAATATTTTTTTCAACGACCAACCATGCATAACTGCTTATGCTAATTGCGTGGTATCATGGTAGTCCATTAATATGAAACGGCATGTATAAACTGCTCCTGTGTCTTCTAACAAGGGTGTAATTTTTCCGTCTACCTCAATACGGTATGTAGCATGGGTTCTTGTTCAGCATTAGTTGTTTAGAATTCTCTGTACATCCCTAATACATTTTTAAAAACTATCAAAGATGGAACAGTTTATGTCTTTGTTTCCCCCAAAGTATCAGATGTTTTGCAATTCTATGTTCAGAATATAGATCTGACCAAACATCACTCTAAAGCTGTTGCACTGTGATGTCATCTCTACTACAGCACTGTTGAGGCTTGTTCGTACTCCTCCAGTAGCTCCAAAAGGCCAGCCATCACCCGTCTGACCCAATCGTCCACAGCAGAGCTGTGCTTAAAGAGAACAGGAGAATTTAGTGAAGACAAAGAAATAAACTTTACAGAATATCTAGTTATGATGAAAACTAAATATATTAATAAACCTATTTACACACAGTGTGTAAAATACTGTTTTGGGAATTCTGTAATGTAAATAAACTGCCAGTGCTAATGTTACCCATTGAACTTTGTTAGCGTTAGCCAGTCTGTCTGTATTAACATCTGCGTTAAATTAACCGGGAATTTACTTAATGCCCTTTTCATACAAATAAGTATACAATACTGTGATACAACACTCGTATATGAGCATTAGTTCATCTCTGAAGCCAAACTATAACTTACCGGGTATTGAAACCCCTCTACTCCTTAACTGATAAACACTTCAGGGTTTTTATTCAGCTTTCGTTAACTAAGCGCTCGCGCTACCGTGCAAAGTCACGGCCAAAGTGTGGAAAATATAAACCTGGTTATGAGCGTTTAGCTGGCTAGCTCCTGTAAATCTAGCATCAGCTTGTGTCTCTCATGGACAGCATATTTTAACATATAACCTGCAGATTAACTCTTACCCAAAGAATAAATAAATTCTGAATTTATCTTAATCCAGACAACACTCAGTCAGATTCAGAAAGCACAAACACTCTTCTTCTAAGTTTTTTTTTTTTTGAGTAATGCAGCTTTTGTAATAGCGACATTAATAGTATTTCCGAAGTTTTGGCGTCTTTTTGAGGGAAAGAGGAGTAACATTGTGAGTTTGTGACACTGACAGTAAGCTGTAATGTCAACTCCAGACTTGGTAAACAGACCATTGGGTTCTCTAAAGTCACATCTGACCGATGCTGCCAGTGATATTCAAAATGGCCGATAAAAAAAAAACTAAATTGGGAATTAAACTGTAAACTACCCCAAACAAATGTTATAAAAAAAAGTCATCACTTACCGCGAATAAGGTCCATTAAGCTGCCATCTTCATCTCTGTAGTGCAGTTTGATAGCGTCAGTTCGGCGGAGGTGGGTTGTTAAAATCACGTGATTGCAACTCAGCGCAGCTAAATTGCTGGCTTGCTCTTAAGAACAAAGTGCCATCTAGTGGTAAAGGAATAAATAGAGCTTGAATAGGCGTGTTTACTGTGAAATCTTGACACACTCTCCTGGCAGGAGAAGGAGGAGGATTACGCGGTCCAAAGGGCAGCCGCACGGGATCTGCACGGCATTCACACAGCCTCGGCTATTTGTTGTGGCTCCTACTGTAGAGTACATACTCTTTATTTGAGAAATGCATGATGTACAATGAAGATATTTATGACATTTGTGACCTTGTCTGTTCAGGTCACGGTTTTTTTTTTTTTTATTTTGTTGTTGTGAAAACTGATATTTTGTATTTGAATGCTAGTTGTTTCAAAGTAAGGGTGAACAAAGGATGATAAGAATTTTTGATATTATTTGATTTAAATGTGGAAGGAAAGAAAGTATACTAATTTACCTTGTTGAGAAACCCGTCAGAAAAAGAGTTCGTGAAACCTGTAAAACCATGTTACACCAAATTTGAAAATTGGTATATTTGATTGTGAATTTATTTTCTTTTGTCGTTTTGTTACCTTATATTAAGAAATCGCAACTCAGTTCGTTACAAATCCATGTTTGTAAGAGCTACTGTGTAAGACGTCCTCTCCTCTTACTTAAGCTTCAAACACACACACACACATACATAATGTTTGTTCATTAGCTCCTTTATGCAAAATAATATTTTTAATAATGTTTTTCAATGTGAAGCAAGAAAGCCATATACATTATTAGCGGAGGTGGGTAGAGTAGCCAAAAAATTTACTCAAGTAAGAGTAGCTGTACTTCAAAATAATATTACTGAAGTAGAAGTAAAAACTAGTCGTTCAAAATATTACTCCAGTTAGAGAAAAAAAATATATAGTGAAAAGACTACTCAAGTACTGAGAAACTCTTTCAGTCGTAATGTCCAATACATTTTTTAGAAATTATAATAATTATATATATATATGTACCTAGTCCCGTCCGAATAGTGCTATAGACGTACATTTTTACATAAATAAATGTAATGGAGTACATTTTTCTCGTTACTACCCACCTCTGATTATTAGGGTGTTGTTTTACCATGGTATTCTTAATGTAAGTCCTTAAGTTATAACTGAGTATCTCTGATATGACTGTATCTCTTTTTTTTGAGTTCTTAGCTTTTCCTCATTCCTTTCGTAGTGGTCAACGTAGTCACAGAACTGGTTATGTGCTTTGAAATTTAAGCCAACCACATCTTTCTGCTAGCATTTTACAGGCTGTGGAATAGCATTTATCACAGACTATCCTCTGTAATATTTACATATTTATAACAGTCTAAAGGTGTGCTTTCCTCTCTATCAATTTTCCTATCCTGCCTGTTCTTTGGTTTTACATACGGCTCTCTAAAGTCTTCATCTAAATCAGCATGACCTTACATTTGCATTTTTTTTTTTATTTCCACCGTTCCATTGAGTACTGGGAATTGACCATCCAGGGGGCACATATGGGGGTAGTGTACCTAACTCTTCTCTGCTGCTATTCTGTGCCACGCTGTCTGACTTTTTTTCTTTTTTTACTTTTTCCTATCCTATCCTCTCATTTTTCTTTTTCACCAACTCTTCTCCTTCATTCTTAGATGGAGATAAAACCTTTCCTGAACGAATTATGCTCTCAATCCAAGGTTCCACTGTAACCTTGAACTTGACCTTGAGAAGGCTGCTGTCATCCTCCTCCCATCCCACCCCCAGATGGCTATGGCTAACAAGTGAGTGCTGCAGGTGATGTCATCAGTGTATTCAGAACTTCTGTTTGTTTGTTCATTAGCCCCTTTTTGCTAAATTTTATTTTTTATCAAGTTTTTCAGTGTGAAGCTAGAAAGTCATATTAGCAGAGGTAGGTAGAGTAGCCAAAAAATGTACTCAATTAAGAGTAGAAGTGAAAATACTCATTCGTGATCCTATCCATCCTTGTCACGCCTCCTGTGATTAGCTCCAGAGTCGTTACCAAGCCTTTTGTGAATACCTGCCTTTTGATATTGACCCTGTTTGTGTTTTCGTTTTCGAGTTTAGCCTGATCCCGTTTATGCCCGACGCACATCGCCTGACCCTTGCCTGTTTAAACGACTATCGACTTTGGATTCTCTTAACTCGTTTGTTTGATTTGTTCAGAAATAAACAATATCTTAACTGCACCTGCGTTCTCCGAGTCTGTAGCTCTGACATACACTAACAAAAACATGCACACCGTGCCCTCTAGGGGTGGTCCCTTACAGCTGAAGTACATTTAAAGCTATTTACCCATTTATCTTTTATTTGCTTACTCACTTAGAGAGATTACATTTGATTTCAAATGCAGATTGACCTGTATATCAACTTGATAACTAGCGAATGCCTTAGTAAAGGGCTCTAAAACAGCGGCAATATGAATAACAATGGAATATTACAGAACATGTGAGTTCATAACCATGCGCCAATCATTAACCATTAAAATGTTGGATTTGAATTAAAATGCCACATATAAGACACCCACTGAATCTCCTGATATGAATTCCATTGAAATGGTGTGGCATGCTCTGAAAGACTATATTCGAAAAGAAGCAAAACCGACTACAAAATCGTATTTAATTGCTGCCATTAATAAAATCTGGTTTTAGATACTTACAGAAGAGGTATGTAATAAATACATAAATAGGTTGTTTAAAGTTCTTCCAGTCGTGGTTAAAAATCAGGGTGGACAGGTAAAAGCTTTGAGATGATATATTTGTCTTATGTTGTATTAATTTAATTCAACTCATTTTTTTTAATTACTTAATATAATTGTGTATATATATATTTGTGTTTGTTACATTTCTTTGGGAGAATGTCTGCATTTTTATTGATAAATCGCCTGCGTTTATCACCTTTTTGATCAAAACGCGAGCCGCGGGTTTGAAATGAATTGTAGATTAATTTTAAAGCACGGTTTAGGGCATCATAATTTATGAATTACACTCAAACAGGCGGTAGAGCTCTGATTAGACTACGGAGGAAATAGGCTCATCCCGAAGCCCAAGCCTCATTTAAATTACAAATTTAAAATAACGAATATTGTAAGTAAAATATAGAAATTTATTTAGAATTATATTAGACTATATAATATTAAAATAGGCTTTGTGGTATTGTTTTTAATCACTCCTATGATTTCACCTATGCTATTTTACAAATGGAATATTTTTTATGTTACACTCCAAAAACTGCTAGGTTAAATGTTAAAGTTCTGGGTTATTTTATCTATTTATTATTATTTAGTAGATTGTCTGTTAGAAATACCCCAAATGAAATTAATCCGCTGTTTTAACCACTGCAGAGACTCCTTTTCACTCCTACTAATGATAATAATACTGAATGGAGAAAGCACAGTCAAAGAAGTATCATCATTGCAGGAGAGAAGAAAATGAAGAATAAATACATATCAGTATTTACAGTTTGAGCTCGACACGTTTATGAGATCTGTCGCTTTCGGTCAATGGGCGTCTAAGAGAGAGAATATAGTTTTGGCTTTAGTAGACACTCAATACTTCAGATTGAAACACGACTGCCCCCTACAGATAATGAACAGCATTTTCACAGCTTCCCACAAGCTGCCGCGGAAGCGTGCAAGATCCCTTTTCTCGAAACGTGCGTTCTTAATGGCCAGATCTGTAAGACCTGAGGCCTCAGTCTATGGTTATAGCGCCACTTAAAGCGCCTCGCGTAAAGCCGGCAAATGCAAAACCCTAATGCCGCCACCGGGTGCCGCAACAGTAGCAATCCAATTCTGGTTGAGTAACATCTGTATATATACTGTATGTTATTTCTAAAAAAAATTTATCAGACATTACAATTGAAACAGTTACTAAGTACTTCTGAGTACTCTTTTCACCAAATACTTTTTTCTCTTGAGTAATATTTTGGATGACTACTTTTTACTTCTACTTAAGTAATATTATTTTGAAGTACAGCTACTCTTACTTGAGTAAAGTAGGGGAGAGCACGCACGCACACACACTGAAAACACTGTCTGCAAACTTCTTTAACAAGTAACCTCTCTGATAACACTTGACTTTGCCTCGTTTTGAGAATTTCGCTGAAATATTACATTGCAGTGTCATTAAACGGATTGATCTCCAGGAGATGATTATCCACAATCCCACAGCACAAGAGAGATAGAAGAGCCATTGGCTCTGTTGTTATCACACGACTTGACAGACAAAGCACATGTGTACTACACATATGTCAAGACCTCGTTCTTTTTTCCAAGTTAAAATTTATTAAAACAGTCACAGACCAAGTTAGTCACAATTCAAGGTTTTACTGTACTTATTTTGCTCATTTAAACGCAACTCAATTCATTGCGTTTTTTGTCACTTTGTCTAGTGCATTTTTTTCACATTTTTTGGTTGATATTCTTATTCTGTCCTTTAAAATAAACTTGTGATAAAAATTATAGACCCTTCATTTCTTTGTAAATGGGCAAACATACAAAATTTGCCGGGGATTAAATAATTACTTCCCCCACCATATACTTTACTGTACAGTTTTACTGCCATGTTTCATTCTTCTATTTTGTGTGAAACCATTTAGAATAATAGAGGACCATTCATCGAATATGTTCTTAAGTGTGGGAGGCCCAATGCAGAACTTGAGAGAGTAGCGTTGGGCAGGGATTAATTGGTTAGCGTGAGCACTATGCAGCACTAAGGTAATGGCGCTTCTACGCCTCTTCTGTCAACTCTCACAACTCAACTATTTTAACTACGGCAAGGCTCATCTTTCTGAGAGTGTTCTTAAAATTTTATTTACCATATTTGTATTTGATAAATGTGTGAATAACCTCCAAGGTATAGAGGTACGTGAATTTAAAATAAAATTCCTTTTTCTGAGAGTGTTCTCAGGAACATCCGTACAAGTACAAGTATAACAATTAATTATAATATTCTTTACATTTTGAAAAAATATCTAATTATATGTATATTCATGTTATTTTTATTTTTTCGAATGTCACACTTTTTCCTTTCAGGGGTCGCCACAACGAATCATTTGCCCCCATCCAACCCTATTCTCTGCATCCTCTTCTCTCACACCAACTACAGTAACTTCATGTCCTCTCTCACTGCATCCATAAACCTCTTTGGTCTTCCTCTAAACCTCCTGCCTGGCAGTTCCAACCTCTGCGTCCTTCAGCATCATGGGTTGTTCCTCTGATTCAAGATTCAAAGAATTGTATTAATTCCATAGGGAAATAGCTTTCCCTCTGTGAAATGATGGACTCATTCTAGATTAGATTCTAGATATATCTCATTGGGCTAACTGATGAAGTAGCTAAAGAAGAGTCTCTAAAGAAGCCCATTTATCCCCACATTTTTGTAGGGATACAGTATTCTCTTTGATGTCCCATGTCCCTGTACCAAGTTTGTCATCTGACATTGACATAGCCTTCTTGCAAACCCATTCTTCACCTGAAGTGTTCGCCCAGGCACCGATATGCTAATTCGTGATGAGGAAGGCCACATAGCTCTTCCCATTATTAGTGCGTAATTTTCATGGTATTTGAAATGTTGCAAAAAGGGAGTAATCCGTATTATTGAGGACAGATTCTGCATGGGCAATATCAAACAGGCTACGCTTGTTTTACTAGATTCACTTTTGATCTGTGCTCGTGCAAATACTCAAGGACAACATGTTAAACATGATGCCTTGCCAATGCCTACTGCACCATTTCAGTGTTTACGAATTGATTTTACACACATGCCACCTGTCAGAAATCTTCAATACATATTTGTAATTGTGGATAGATTTCCTAAATGGGTAGAGGCATTTCCATGCTCAAAAGAAAATACAACAATAGTAGTGAAAATGCTGAAATTATTCCTAGATACTGTATTCCAACATCTATTGACAGTGATAATGGCACTTCCTTCGTCTCCAAAGTAACACAAAAATTGTGTACATTTTTAAGCATTGATTGGAAATTTCACATCCCCTGCCATTATCAAAGTTCTGGTATGGGAGAAAGGATGAATAGAACAATCAAAGATAGATTGACCAAAGCCCATGATGGATACACGTAAAAATTGGGTTGAGCTGTTACTGTCTGTGCTTTGTGAAATTAGAATTACACTCGATTCTACCATCATTCCCCACCCCCTGGGTAAAAGGTAACCCTGGTGTTTCTCTTTCAGGTGATCTACAGTATACCTACAACTGTAATTGCAGTTCTCACAGATTCACAGCCATAGTGGATTCACGCCAGCTGTGTGAAGAAGGCACAGCACACAACTTTGACTGCCTAAAATAATCTACCACTACCTTGATATCTAAGATCTGCTAGCCCACACGAGGGGCTAGTGGATCAACATACATCCTGAAGACACCTCAAAAGAGGGCTCTCATCACTTTTCACCTTATCACATACACATATAAGTTCAACTTTGTATTAGCTTGATTTTTTCCACATTTGATTTTAACTTGTATAAATTTTGATGTAATTATTTTTGTGCCAGTGCCTGATTATCTATGTACTGTTATTTTCATTTATATCTGTGTCAATGTGATTTAATCCTGATTATCTTCTCTATATCTTCTCCATCTGTTTCCTTCTGTTTTCATTGTCCTTCTTAATCATCATCTCTGCAGACTTTACTAATCATTAATCTCTGTTTCTACTTAACCCATTGACATTTACAATTTTGTTAGAATTTAAGGAGGAAACTGTATGGGAATTGTTTTATATAAAATAAGTTAATTATGCTATCTTCCTCTCTTCCTCATAGATCTGATATTAATGTGTTAAACCTTCCATGCTGCAATCTTCCCATCCCCTCTTGCATTTGTTCTTAAAGGTGCTAATGTTTCCACGCTTACCTTCTCTCTCTCTCTCTCTCTCTCTTTCTCTCATGAAACGGTATAGACGATGAGTGAGAGTGAGTGAGTGAGAGTAATCAGGTACTAAATACAATCACATTAATGTCTAAATTAAGGTTGGATATTGTCACACCTGTGCCACCGCAGTCTCGGGGAATAAGATCTGGCTCACCGGACTACTGAGCCGGCACCTTGTCTCCCCCTAGTGTGTCTACACGTGTTTATGTTTAACATTAGTATTAGATCCAGTTCACCTGTGTCTTCCATGTGTGTCTTCCTATTTATACCAGCCGGCCCCGTAGCCCTTTGTCTGTTTACTGTTGTTCTCATCCAAGTTGTGTGTGTTTGTGTAGTCACGGGAGTGGTGTATGTGTTTTGTCTCCTTCAGGACTGAGCTGCTGCTGCAGAGTTGGGCATTCACAGGCTCCCCGGGCGAGCTCATGTGAGAGAGACACTGTGCCTTTTGTGCTGATTTCCTCCAGTCGAAGGGACAGGAAAAGAGCTGGTATTTTCGTTCGCAAGCCCGCATGGAGCTCCAGCCAGGAGCGTTTGTTTGTTTGCCGTTTTGATCCTTATTTCTTGTTCAACTATCATTTTGTTTGAACTTTGCCACTGGACAGCAAAGACAAGAAAAGAAATAAAACCTGAGTTTAATCACCCTGCATCTGTGTCCGCCTTTCTAGCACAATCATGACAGATATTAAAACTTTTTTGTAAAAATGTGTTCATATTTAATAAGCTGCTTCAGGAGACAAGGCATGCTGAAGCATAGTGGTGTGAGGGGGGAAAAGACATGAAGTATGAATGGTTTTTGTATGACTTTATTTCACTATTATCTCATATCAGGTGAAGAACCAGTTAAACCAGAACAAAAACTCATAGCTGGGTCAAAGTACAGTTTAATTCACTGACTGAGTAGAATGCATACAGACAGAAACACAAGCAGCACAGATACATTGGGGAAAATATTGGCTAATATAAAAAATAAGTTATAAAAATTGAGTCATAATAAACTGACATATATAAAAAGACATCAGATCTGTGAGCATCAGAAAAAATAAGTATAAATGACATCACTGATTGGATGAAGAGGTGGATGGAGAAGCCTGTCGTCTCTGAGCTAAAAACCACACCAATTGGTAATTCAGTAATTGAGGCACATAAACAGAGATACAGAAGTCACCTTTTTTGGAAAATCAGTCTGTGTACCCACTGTTTTGGACTCAGGAAACCAAATCCCAAGCGAGACAACAGAAACAGTGGAATTGATCTGGGTCACAGTAGACCCACTCACAGAGACAAGCTTTATGAAAGGCCTCTTGCAAGAGGCAGATGTGGGTGACCCTTTTCATGAAGAAACTCAGCCTAAGCTTAAGCAAGAGCAGTGTGATCAACATTTGTTTGGGGGAATGGGAGTTCACACTATCCATGCTGTCACTATGGTTACCCTTACAGGTGCGCTTAGCTAGAGAGGGGCAGGAAATAAATAAGATTAGGTAAGAGACATGACCAAGTTAAAAATGCTGACGTTTTAAAAGTTTAATGAAAAGGAAGATGCTCATCCATGATCTGTCTCTGAGTAACTGATCATATAGGCCCAGAAACTGGCGCCTGTATGAAGAAATTAAGCACCTTTTGCCATTTTTTTATAAAGTCAATGAAAACGGTTAAAAGATAACAGAAATATAAAATAAGGAAAAAAGGTTTATATTGGGAAAAATATAATAACTTAATACATACATGCTACATATAGCAATTAGAAATATCTTACATGTAAGTCTACATGTTTAAACCGCTTATATACAGTAAAGATACTAATATCTATACTATATAATGAGAAAATATTCGAGGGGTGTTCAGGTCAAACCGGGACTTGCTGTGAAATTTCCAATTAATGAAGGTGCAAGACCAGTTGCAGCAAAAGAAAAAAAGTAAAAGTCACTTCCTCTGCCCTGACTGATTAACTTTTGCAAAACAGCTGAAATTGCCGAGGTTTAAAAACTTAAGTTAAAAGTCATAAAAATATGTTATGTTGTTGCAGCCGATGGTATGTAATGAGCTAGCTGACAATTTTATTTGTACAAAGAACTTTAATACAGCTGTCACAGCGTGCCCCTGTGCACCTCAATTATTATCGCTCCTTGCTCACTCCGGAGGCTCTGAGCCCCCCCCCCCCCCCCCCCCCCCCCCCCCCCCCCCGCCCCCCCTTCTGCAGGTGGCGATGAGGGCTGGGAGCTGGGAGGGCTCGTGTTCAGCTGGAGGGTTCGTCATCATGGGAGCGTGCAGGAGTGCTAAGTTAAACTTTCAGAATAGAAAATTAGCATAAATCTAAAATTTAATTGTCTTACATTAATGTAAATGCTTCATAGGATTTTTTCAGGGATTTTGTAATATTTATGCAGTATAATCAGAGCCTCTTAATTTGCTATTCGTTCTCGGCTGTGTTGTTTTACTTTGTTTAAGTGTTATTGTGTGTGCTTTACAATGTCAGGCAACATTAAAATGCAAATAATTCACCCATCCCCACTTTAAGCTAACTCAAGTCAGCTCCTGGGACGAGGATTACTTTTAACCCTCTGGAGGCTGAGGTCTTTCTAAAGACCTGTAGTGCCTCAGGTCTCTTCTTAAATTTGTGTACAATATCATAAATTTACCAAATTTCATAATGTAGTCGATGTAAATATGTTAAATTCATATACAACTTTTAAACCTATGTCATAGTATGCATACATACAAGAAAATACAATTTTCATACTCTAACATGAAAACAGTAAAAATGGAGAATAAACAAATCTCCATAAAGAGTTAATAAAAATCTTGGGTCTGTCCCAATAGCCAAACAACTAAATGACAACATTTACAGAGACCATATATTTGGGGTAAAGTGACTGATGTGCCAAATTTTTTACTTATTTACGGTTTCACTAAATAATCCATGACTTTTCATGAATATGTAAGACCTATTGACACCCGGCTCATGTGTCAGCTGTTCACATCTATACACTTACTATGTATACTATGCGTATATACTGTATTTGTGCTGTTTTTTTTTTTTGTGATCTAAGCGCTCACCCCTATGTTCAAAAGGCAGCGCTTATTACGCAAGTACAGTGGAACCTTGGATTGCGAGGATAATTTGTTCCGTATATCAAAACACTCGTATATCGAAGCAAATTTCCCCCATAAGAAATAATGGACGATGAACTCAGACGATTTGTTCCACATCAAAATTCTTTGCAAGTCTAAAGGCACATTGTACTTTATTGACAACAACAAAAAGGCATGAAATAGTTATAACAAAAACTAATAACACACATGCTCTCTGCTTCTGGCGTTCAGCTGCTTGTTCTCTGCTCTTTTTGAACATGCAAATCCTTACCATTACTCACTACTGCCATCTAGTGGATAGGTGAACAATAAACCTACTTTATTATAAAAGGTGCATTCCAAATGGCCTGAAGTACCCTGGGAAGTAAACTACCCATGATTGTCATCCATGTTAAGTGTGATTCCAAACCGCAGGGAGCAAAAATGTTCAGTTCAAAGGGAACTGTGAACAACAGGTCTTCACTTCACCGGAAAAGCTTGAAAAATCATTCACGCTGGTGTGTGAAAAAAATGGAGCTTGGAAAAAGATTTATACATTTATTATTATTATTATTATTATTATTATTATTATTATTATTATTATCGAGGACAACATCATATTAAAAGGACACAAAAATGACTTTTTTTTTTCAAATTCTTGATATTATATAGGCTAGTAATCTGTAAAAACAAATCTTTGTACATCATTAATCAATTATTATTAATCAATAATTTATTTACAAGTTATACACATTTTAATGGTATATGTTTTATAACTGTATCAGTTTTTGTTTCAATTAATTTTCAATATTTAATGTCCGTGGTGTGACAGGTTTCGAGGTGCCTATATTACCATGGTAATGCGTGGAGGAGGTCATGTTTGCGCTGGTGACTTCACAGGGTGTTCTGAATGTCGGAAGAAGTTCCCTTCACCGACATTACCTGCAAATGGAGCAGGGATTAGGAAGCACCCTGTGAAGTACACTTTGGAATGGAACACAGTCACACACAGACCTCTGCAGGGGTACACACACCCCCACCTCCGCACACACACTCACACCCCGCCCCCCTCAAGCACATACACATAACCACCCTCGCACAAGCACACACACATAGACAAAATAAAAGAGGCTTTGAGTGAACAACCATTGGCACAGTTATGATCATGGTACTCTCAGCATCAAAACAAGAAGCGCATGCGTGCCACATGACACTCAATGATATTTGGTACTCATATATCAAGATTCACTCGTTTATCAAAATTTCTTACAAAATTTTGCTTGTCTTACAGAACACTCGCAAACCGGGTTACTCGCAATCCAAGGTTCCACTGTATAAATTTGTGTTTTGTTGCATTTCTGCGGAACTATTGACTTTTATTTTACTCTCACTTTGCCAAAGGCAACACCTATTTAGCAAGCATACTCTATATTTGCTGGGGCACTACTTCCCTGTTTTATATTTTTTCATTATACACTAAGTATCAGGGTTTGTCTTCTAGTCAAGTTGTCTGCTAGTTGATCCAAGGTAAGTTAATGGATTATGTAAAATTTATAATGAAATAATGGAAAATTAAAAATGTATGCTAAACAGATTATGATAAAAAAAACTGTCCATTAAAATGTATGAGAAATGCCTAATTTTATGCCATTATATGCCATTATTTCAGAATTCGTTTCAAAGAAAACATTTTATTATAGCATTTCTGATATCCAATTGAATATATTTAGTATGCAATAAGGTATTCAATAACGTGCAATACGTTACTTAATGTTATAGGACTCTTTTTTATTTTATTTTATTCCATCTTATTTTATTTTATTTATTATTTTTTCCTTATTTATTACTCTTTCCTTTGTGACAACCGTGCGCAACTGTAACCAAGAATAAGCTATTTCCCTCTTGGATTAATAAAGTTCTTTGAATTCACCTGAATTGAATTGAATATTGGTGAAATTTATGCCACTTTTTAAAGTCACATTAGCCTTTTTTCAAGTGACATCTTTTAGGGTTTTGAGAAAAGTATTATGAGTTTATTTTTTATTATTTAGTTGTTCTAAACAACAATAACAAACTTATAAAAAATAAATTAAAGTTAAAAATTAACCGTGTATCAGTTCATAGAGCTCATGAATATGTCAAGAAACGGCTTGTTTGCTGGAAAGAAAGTTTGCATGCCACACCTGCCATTATGTTGACATTATTCCATTAGCGAGGAGAGAGAGTAAGAGGACTTAGAAGGGTGTCTCCAGATGACATAATCTCTCCCAAAACTCTTGCAATAAACCAGTAGTGTATGATTCCTCCACCAACTGGTACTTTTTGATTATTTGGAACTTCTGTCTATAACGTCCTACCCAGCAAATTCAAAGGCAGGTGCACCTTTGTTTTACTGGCTATCAGAGAAAATACACACTCCAACCCAAGCTCTCCACATCTATATAATTCAGCTCGTACCACTAACAAAGAAGATGGCTGCATTTCACTTGTGCCCAAACATGGTGGTCAAGAACTCTTGGAACATTAATCCCATTTTATGGTGTCATACAGGCCCTTGATTGGATTAGCACCTATGCATTTGAATGACACTGTTATGCTGATAAGATCAGGCCTGGGGACATTCCGTTACAGATTCCTGTAAAGTGTTTGCAGGCTTTGTTTAGATTGTCTCCACCTCTATGTATCCCTTCCACCTGAAGAGTGTAAACTCTACAGAACTACAGTATAGTCAGACGTTGATGACTACAGGATGCACAGTGAGTTCTCAATAAAGAATAATTTCTGTTTGAAAGATATCCCAACTTCTCCTGGTCTCCTTCAAAAAGGAAAAAAGTTTTTTTCAAAAAGAAATCTCCCTAACGGAATCACTGCTGTAAAGTAAAAATGAAACAAATTAACTTGCACTTTACCTATGAAAAAAATCGTGACAGAGCAGTGTTTCTGTGTAGAGCAGATAGAGAGAGCGTATGTGTGTCTGTGTGTGAAGGCGAAAGTAGGAGGGGTCTGTGTGTATGCGTGTTAGTGATGGGTCGTTCATGAACGATTCATTCTTTTTGAATGAATCTTTAATGTGACTCAGAAGAACGAGTCATCTCGGAGAGTGATTTGTAAATTTTCTACTGGGCGCGCATGCGCAAAGCATTGCAAAACCTCCGTAAGTGTTGTGCACAGAAAACACAAATGAGTAGTCACCTTTGAGTCTTTGGTCCGAATTGTTCGTTCTTTTGTCATGTGACTCCCATAGATGCTATGAACTGCAATAGATTCAAAAGAATGAACGACTCGGACTAGAAGATTTGATGGTAAGCTGCTCATTCTGTTTATAATATGTCCTTAGCTGCATTGTAATATTTTCATTACTGGGACTATAGCCAAAATTTGTGTATGTATATGGGGTCTGTTTATTGAAAATGTAATATTTTATTTTACTTCTGGTCAAAAGAACGAAATGAACTAAATGACATGAAAAAATTAATTCATTTTGATGAACGAGATTGAAAGAACTGAGTCACTAAAATTATTCAAACTTCCCATCACTAGTGTGTGTGTGTGTGTGTGTGTGTGTGTGTGTGTGTGTGTGTGGGTGGGTGGCACGGTCTCCAATGATGCGTCTGCACGCAGACACAAAGAGCAGGCTGATACAGAGATCTTTAACCTCTCTAATTAGACTTGTTTTAGCTTTACACATGTACATACGTGTGCTATAATAAACAGTACACGCGTGTTGTACACACGCATACAGACACAAAATAAAATATATTTTACGTGCACACATGTGGTCACAGTGTTATGGTAAACAGTACACGCGTGCACGGATGTTGATTATACCAGTGAGAGATGCGCACTAAGACCCAGCAGGGAAGACGATTACCCACAATTCTGCAGCGCAAAATAGAGAAAAAACGTTGGCTCAGATGTGATCATGTGACGGTCTGCGTCAAAACAAGAAGCGCATGCATGCTACATGATACTCTGCACTCGTAAAGACTTGCTTGTTTTTAAAATCAAATCTTTTTTTTTTATCTCTGCAAACCGCGTTACTTGCAATCCAAGGTTCCACTGTACTAATAAGCTACTTGTTCAATATAAAAAAACACCTGCATAAAAAAGTAGATTGGATAAAGGTTAAAATTACTTAAAATTACTCCAGTGTGTTAAAATTTACTGTGCTGTTATTTCAGTGGTGAAAATATTAACATGCTAGAGTCATTTTAAGACAAAACTTAATCGTTATCTTATCACCTTTTTAATTTTTTATCTGTGATTCTTTATCTGATGACTGAACAGGGAATGTACAGTATTTGGCTGCCAATGAAAGAAGTACAACTTAGCATAAACAAACAGTAACAAGCAGTAAGAATTTTATTTCTTCATATTAATAAGGTAGGGAGAGAGTTCTGCTGTACGGAAAGACAGGCTGTCATGCACACTCGTAACACGACCGGCACGAGGACCCGGAAGTAGTACGGTCGCGATCCTGGAAGCATAAAAGCTTACAAAATGGCACTTCACATAGCTCAGTCATTGAGTTCATCCTCGGAAACCCCTGGCTTCTGCAGCATGATCCTCTCATCTCATGGTCTCAGAACCGGATCCTCCAATGGGGGCCGACCTGTCTCGAACTCTGCCTGCGGGCACCGGCTGGGACGTGCTCTAGGGAGTCCGAGGCCCCTGATGTCGACACCAACGTCATCCCCGACACTTATCGGGACCTGGCTGAAGTCTTCTGCAAAAGACACGCCACCCACCTTCCTCCTCATTGCCCCTACAACCTGGCCATTGAACTTCAGCCAGGTTCTGTTCCCTGCCGAGGCCATCTGTACTCTCTCTCCACCACCGAGACACAGGCGATGGAGGAGTATGTATCCTCAGCTCTCCGCCAAGGCACCATACGAACCTCCTCCTCGCCCGGCGCTGCAGGATTTTTCTTTGTAAAGAAGAAATTCAGCAAACTACATCCTTGTGTCGACTATCGGGGGCTCAACAACATCACCATAAAAAAACACCCATTGCCTCTTACCAACTCTGCCCTGAACGCCATCACTGGTGCCACCATTTTTACAAAGTTGGACCTCCGGAGCGCCTACAACTTGGTGCGTATCAGAGAGTGCGATGAGTGGAAGACGGCGTTCATCACGAGAGTTTAGTCATTCCATTTGGTCTCTGTAATGCACCAGCAGCTTTTCAACATCTCATCAACGACGTTCTCCGGGACATGTTGGGCCAATGGTTAATCGTCTACCTGGACGATATCCTTATCTACTCTCGCTCCGTTGAAGAACATGTGCAACACGCCAAAGCGGGTCTTAAGAGACTGCTTGCTCACCAGCTGTACTGTAAGTTGGAGAAGTGCGATTTTCACGAGCGCTTCACCACGTTCCTGGGTTTTGTCATCTCATCCCAGGGTGTGGCCATGGACCCGCAGAAGCTAGAAGTTGTACGTTATTGGCCCCTACCCAAGACTCTCAGACAGCTTCAATGGTTTCTCGGGTTTGCGAACTTCTATCGTCACTTTATCCGGGACTACAGTACGGTTACAGCACCATTAACCAATCTGACCCGGCCATCGTCTCATCACTTCCAACCCAACTGTACCGCCATCTCTGCCTTCCACGAGCTCTGTCGTCGTTTCACCACCGCCCCGATTCTTCTCCATCCAGATGCAAACAAACTGTTCGTTGTGGAGGTGGACGCTTCGGATGCAGGTGCCGGGGCTGTTCTCTCCCAGACCAGAAACTACACCCTTGTAGTTTCTTCTCCAAAAATTTTGACCCCACTCAGCAGCGATACAGGGTAGGGGACCGCGAGCTGCTGGCCATAAAGTGGACATTGGAGGAATGGCGACACTGGCTCCAGGGCGCCAGGGAGCCGTTTATCGTCAGGACCGACCACCAGAATCTCATCACCATCCGGAACCTCAAACAGCTAAACCCAAGGCAGGCGCGGTGGGCTATGTTCTTTGAACATTATGATTTCCACCTATCATACCGCCCGGGGTCGAAGAACATCAAGGCTGATGCCCTCTCCTGACAGCACGAGGAAGACGCCCCCCGGGCGGACCCCGCGCCTGTTCTTCCCCCCTCCAAGATCATCGCCCCACTACGCTGGGAACTGGAGACGACGGTTCGCCAAGCACAAGCCGCAGAGAACGAACCAGCAGGTGTGCTGCCTGGACGACTCTATGTCCCCAAGAACACCCGGACTGAAGTCATCCAATGGGGACATTCCACTTCTCTATCGGGGCACCCAGGCACGCAGCGGCACGCACCCTACAATATGTGCAACGTGCCTTCTGGTAGCCATCTATGGCCAAGGACATCGACGCGTTCGTTCAGGCATGCCCAGTGTGTGCCAGGGCCAAGGACACCAATCAACCAACACCCGGGGAACTCCAACCGCTTCCTGTTCCCGCCGGCCCTGGACACACATTGCCATCTACTTCATCACGGGCCTACAACGCGGGCCTGCAGCGCACCCTACAATACGTGCAGCGTGCCTTCTGGTGGCCATCTATGGACAAAGACATCGACGCGTTTGTTCAGGCGTGCCCAGTGTGTGCCAGGGCCAAGGACACCAATCAACCAACACCCGGGGAACTCCAACCGCTTCCTGTTCCCCGCCGGCTCTGGACACACATTGCCATCTACTTCATCACGGGTCTACAACGCGGGCCTGCAGCGCACCCTACAATATGTGCAGCGTGCCTTCTGGTGGCCATCTATGGACAAGGACATTGACGCGTTTGCTCAGGCATGCCCAGTGTGTGCCAGGGCCAAGGACACCAATCAACCAACACCCGGGGAACTCTAACCGCTTCCTGCCGGCCCTGGACACACATTGCCATCTACTTCATCACGGGCCTGACGGTCTCAGAGGGAAAAGTGCCATCTTGACCATTATGGATCGGTTCTCTAAGGCTGTGCACCTGGTGACCCTCCCCGGACTCCCGTCAGCTAGGACAGCCGAGCTGATTTTAGAGCACGTAGTCTGCCTGCATGGGTTCATCAAGGACATTGTCTCGGACAGGGGGCCCCAGTTCACTGCACGGTTCTGGAAGGCCTTCTGCCGTCTGATCAATTCCACCTGCAGTCTTTCATCAGGTTACCATCCTCAGACTAATGGTCAAATGGAACGGACCAACCACTACCTGAGATGCTTCGTCGCCAACCGTCAGCGCTCCTGGGCCCACTACCTCATCTGGGCTGAACTGTCCCATAACCTCCATGTTTCCTCTGCTACCAAGTTAAGTCCCTTTGAGGTATGCCAAGGTTCCCAACCTCTGATGTTCGAACATCAAGAACCGGAGGTTGAGATACCCGCGGCCCAAAAGTTGGTCCGCAGGTGTCGACGTTCGTAGGTCCTAGCCAAGAAAGCCATTTAACGGGCTAACACCCATTACACCACGCACACACCCTCAGGACGATTGTACCTTGTAGGTGACAAAGTGTGGCTGTCCACAAAGAACCTGCACCTCCATACAGAATCAAAGAAATTATCACCAAGGTTCATCGGCCCCTACCGCGTCACCCTCTAAATCAACCTTGTCACCTACTGGCTTCAGCTGCCTGCGGCGCTCCGGATCCATCCGGTATTCCATACCTCACAACGCAAACCCTTCACGACGTCACCCATGGTTCCCCCCACCTACCCTGCTCCTCCTCCCCGTATCATTGAGGGTGGTCCCGCCTACACCATTCGCCGGATCCTTGATTCATGTCCTCGGGGCAGAGGGCTCCAGTACCTGGTCGATTGGGAAGGTTACGGTCCCGAGGAGCGATCTTGGATTCTGGCTCGGTTCGTCCTAGACCCCGAACTCATCCGGGACTACCGTCGTTGGGTATCCTCCACACCAGGACCGTCGAGAGTCCTGGACAGGGGGGTACTGTCATGCACACTTGTAACACGACCGGCACGAGGACCCTGAAGTAGTACGGTCACGATTCAGGAAGCAAAATGACACTTTACATCGCTTAGTCATTGAGTTCACCCATGCCTTTGCTGACGCTACACCGACTATTCTGAGTACTCACCGATTCGGGTTGCTTCTTTGATTGAGTGCGTGTTGCTAGAATGCGGGTTCATTTGTGTAGATCCTTGCTCTTTGCGTAAGAGAGTTTTTAAACTAATCGTGTTGTTATCCTGCCTATTCGTGCTGCTTCCGTGTTTGGGTTTACTATCCACGCTACACGGGCTAACTGCTAAGGCTTTTCTGTTTATCCTTCAGTTGCTCGTGACACAGGCAGACGTGGGCCCTATGGGCTTGAACCCGAAATTATTGTATCACTGATTACATTAAAGCTTATCAGCTTATTTTTAGCTTTAACCTTTTACTATTTATACAAACTCATCAACGACGAGTACTTACACTAGTATAAATATATAGTACTGGTTCGACAAGGTGGAGATCAAGTTTCACAAACGTGCAGTGTTCTTTATTTACAGGTGCTCAATGAACAGCATTTATTTAATGAAAGCGGTACTCAAGTGTACTATCTAAAGCTTTAGTTGTGTAGCGAAAGCACCTAGGGATGGGGTCTTCAGCATGAGTCACAGCGTGGATTACTGAAATGGCAAGACGCTTTGGAGGCAGAAGTGGCAGGGCACACCTGAGAAAAACCTGTAGTGAGAGAAACCACCGCATTATTTGATGGTTTGCGTCATTTGCTCTTGCCAGCCATTGAAGAAGATCATGGTCATTGATCAAAGTGAAGTGCCACCCTTCTAGATAATACTTCAGCTCCTCTACAGCCCGCTCCCTCTCTTTTGTCTTTTTTGTTCGGTGGGTAAAGGTTTTCTACTCACATTCTACTCATCGTCTTGGAAGCATCCATGTGGACAAGGAACGTGTGGTCGAAGTCAGGGTTCGGGAGGATGGGGGGACTTGTGAGGTGGTCCTTTAGCTGCTGGTATGCTCATTCTTCCTTTATCGTCCAGCACTCCTTCTCCAGGAGTCCTTTTTCAGGAGATCTGAGAGGAGTACTGCCATAGAGGAAAAACATAGGACAAAATGGCAAAAGTAATTTGCAAGTCCCTAAAAGGCACATTGTGTGGCATTGTGGGTACGACCGGGTGACCTCTACTTTTTTCCTGCAGTTTCAGGAAAACACATCCGATCTTATCACAAAGGTACAGCACCAAGTGAAATTTTCCGTTATACAGTTTCAATTGCAATGTCCGATTTATTTATTTTTTAGAAATTATTATAATTATATAATACTGTTATATAATATATTATATATTAGTATATATTATATATATGCTGAAGTGTGTCTGTTTTGGCAGATAGAGAAGAAAAAACAGTATGAAGCTATTCTTTTGCAAGCGAATTATGCTTTGTATATGATGCCAGGGATGCATCATATTTTTTGGGATTAATAAAAATGTACAACACGTGTGTGTTGATGATTAATTCTGTACTGAAATATACTTTTATATTGATAGACATTATATGTACAATTAAATTTAACATATAATCACACAAACATAAAAAAAAGCATTCTATACTCACCGGAAGATTGTACACTAACCGCAAAAATGTGTGTAACGGAGTAAATGTAACTCTGATGTTGACTTTACTTAAACTGCAAACTAAGTTTGTGAGGGTAATCACAGACACCATGCTGTCAAAGTTTTTCACTTTCTTGGACTGTGAACTCTGTTTTATTCAAAACTAGGATTACTCTCCATCAGGACAGCTTTGCAGGATTTTCTATCATTGTTTCTATCATCATTCATTGAAACCAGTGAGGCTGAATCATTTCTCCCGCACCTCACACAACGTAAGTTGGGGACTGCCTGTACATTGTGTGTATATCCATTACAGACCAAAAGTTTGGACACACCTTCTCATTCAAAGAGTTTTCTTTATTGTGTTCTTTAGCCCAAATAAGTCTCTTCTGCTTGTTGCCTGTCCTTAGCAGTGGTTTCCTAGCAGATATTCTACCATGAAGGTCTGATTCACACAGTCTCCTCTTAACCGTTGTTTTAGACATGTGTCTGTGTGGCATTGACCTGGTCTTTGATCTGAGCTGCTGTTAACCTGAGGCTGGTGACTCGGATAAACTTATCCTCTGCAGCAGAGGTGATTCTTGGTTTTCCTTTCCTGGGGTGGTCCGAATGTGAGCCAGTTTCTTTGTAGTGCTTGATGGTTTTCCCAATTTTTTGGACTGACTGACCTTCATTTCTTAAAGTAATGATAGCCACTCATTTTTTTTCTTTACTTAGCTGCTTTTTTCTTGCCATAATACAAATTCAGCCTCTTTGAATGAGAAAGTGGGTCCAAACTTTTGGTCTGTATTGTATACAGTATATATATATATATATATATATATATATATATATATATATATATATATATATAT
>JAAGKR010004710.1:29721-58229 GCA_011419295.1 Clarias macrocephalus
TCTGGGAAACTGGGTCGAGCATTAAATTAAAGACTTTTATGTTTAAAAACCACCCCTCTGCGCCTATGCCTGCCCTTTATGCCCACGGCAATAACATCCGCCGAACTGCCTGTCATACCATTAGGTGACAGAACCTTAACATGTAATTCAAACATCTTATTTATACTATAAAAGGTGCCTTGAATTGTGAATGATCATTTATTGTAGGTGTCATCTCGATGTTTCTTTCATTTAATGTTTTTTTTTTTTTTTTACTTTTTAGACTATAACTGGTAATTTAACAATCGCCTTAAACCAAATTAAAAAGAACATCCAATTACACTTTGAGGGCCAGCAGAGCAACACATGGGTGAACAGCTTGTGGTTATTGTCCATGTGCATAACTTCTTGGGCCTGCCTAAGAAATATGGTGGAGATTTTCTGATAGCACGGCTACATTCACCCAAACTGGGTGCTGGAGTCGCAGGAAAAGTCTATGATCACCAAGATGGGAATTACACAGTTCTGTTCCCACTATTGTGGACTGGAGAAGTACAGGTGCAAATCACCATTGTGCACCCCAGCGAGGCAGTGGAGGTGCTTCAGAGGCTGCGGAAAGAGAAACTTGACAGGGTGTTTTTTAAAAGCCAATTCCGCTCTGGTGGTGTTTCACAGACTACAGAGTGCAACCTGTGCCTGCCATTCAACCAAAAGCCACTCTGCAACTACACTGACCTCTTAACTGGTGAGCCGTGGTACTGCTACAAGCCTGAAATGCTAGCATGTGACACACGAGTTACTCATTCCACGGGTGGATATAAATACAATCTTACTACGGAAAATGAGCAGCAATTCTTCAAGAGGTGAGTTGGTATTTGGGCGTTTGTGGAAATTTTTAATTTCCATTATGAAATACGAAATTATATATATAGGTGCATCTCAATACATTAGATTATGGCTTACAGCTAATGAAAAGACAAAATTCATGTCTCAGAACATTAGAATGTTAGTAAAGTTCAATAAAAACATATATATTTTTAACAAAAAAATGTTGGACTCCTGAAAATGGTCGAGGCTCCCTTTGTATGAATTACTGCAGCAATGCGGTGTAGCATGGAGGTGACCAGTCTGTGGCACTGCAGAGGTGTTATGAAAGCCCAGTTTGCTCTGATAGTGGCCTTCAGCCCTTCTGCATTGTTGGGTCTGGTTTTTCACTTTTTCCTCTTCACAGCATCCCATAGACCGGGCGAGATTTCTGGCCAATCAAACGCAGATACTATGGTCCTTAAACTACGTATTAGTACGCTTGGCAGTGTGGGAAAGTGCGAAGTCCTGCTGGAAATTTAAATCATAATCTCCATAAAGCTGGTCAGCAGAGGGAAGCATGAAGTGCTCTAAAAGTTCCTGGTAGTCGGCTGCACTGACCTTAGAACTGCTCAAACACAGTGGAATGTGTTTCCATGCTACAATTGACATAGCAAACATTTCACTGTACCTCAAGCAGCTTGAATTCCGAGCATCTCATCTCTTTCTCTAGAATTTGGGACCTTGATTTCCAAATGAAATGCAAAATTTGCTTTCATCTGAAAAGAGGCCCACTGAGCAACAGTCCATTTCTTTTGTCCTTAGCCTTCTGATATTGTCTCTGGTTCAAAAGTGGTTTGACACAAGGAATGCAACTGTAGGCCATTTTTTGGATACGTCTATTTGAATTAGAGTATAACACCATGTGTCTCCAATATTTAACTTTTTCCCCAATATTTTAATTGTCTAAAATTTTGGGTTTTCTTTAGCTGTAAGCCATAATCATCAAAATTAAAAGAAATAAACACTTGAAATGTATCAGTCTGTGTGTTATGAATGAGTTTCACTTTTTAAATTGAAT
Organism: Clarias macrocephalus; assembly: GCA_011419295.1. Lineage (NCBI taxonomy): Eukaryota > Metazoa > Chordata > Actinopteri > Siluriformes > Clariidae > Clarias > Clarias macrocephalus. Next base: position 31,586 of record JAAGKR010004710.1, read on the forward strand.
TACTGAAATAAATCAAAAGTAATTCAGTTTCACTTTTAAATTATATATAAATTATATACGAACTGGGACAAAACATGTCTAGCACATAATATACATAGTAACTGATATTTTAATTCTAATCAATTTTATGAGTTGAATCAACTCAGTATAACAAAATTATTTAAATTTTTATTTGAAGTGTCCCCTGAGAAAGGCCTTGTCCAGAACAAGGGTTCACATTTTTTGAATTGCTAAAAATATTAAATATATATATTAAAAAAAATAATTATTGTGTGCTAGGTAAAGTAAGGTGAGGCACAGAGAATGAGAAGTCCTGTATGGAGAGGAACCATCATATTATGTGGGGCTTTAGTTCTTGCCAGCCATGTAGAGGAACGTGATCAGTTAAAATGCTGAAGTTCTACTGCCCACTTAATGACAAGAGCCTCTTGTTCGATCATAGCATAGTTTTTCTACTCACGTACAAGCTGGGTGTTCCTCATCCTCAAACTCCTGAAAAGGGGATTCTGGGGAATGAGGACCTGAAGAGGACCTGGTCAGATGGGCTTTTAAATTGTTAAACCCCTGTTCTTCTCATTGTGACCAACAAATCTTTACGTTAGGTCAATGAGGGGAAAAGTGGCACAAAATGAAACAATAGCTAGCTTACCTGAAAAAGGCATGTACCTGTTTCTTCGTCATTGCATGTGGGTAAAATTAGACGGCCTTCAACTTTTGCTGCTTTCGCATGCCATGTTCGTTTGCGTACCCGAGGTACTGTACCTCAGTCAGCCCTAGGTGGCATTTCCATTGGTTAGCTGTACCAGCCCTTTGGTTCACTTAGCAACTGTATGAGGTGGTGCAGATGATCCTCCCAGGTACTTTAGTGGATCTCTACATAACGCAAATAGGCAGCGGCATAGGGGTGATGGAAAGTAGTTGGGGCCCCAGGTAGACCAAAGGGCAAGACCCGATATTGTCAGTGGCCTCTGGTGTAAGGGCCACCTGCCAATAGCTTTTTATTAGCTCAAGCGTGAATATACAGTACAGTATGTAGGAGACCAGAATGTGCTTTACTGTCGCATTTACTGTCGCAGTAGCATGACAGTGGTAGATTTAAATTAGTCGCCTTTTAAAGTCATCCCTGCAATAACCGCCAGGTGGCGCAAAGGGTACACAGAGTTTCGGTTGATTTTTTTCACACGCTCAAGTTCACAAAATCATAACGTTTTGTCATCACACATGTAATGCATTGAGCACGCACAAATATTCAGCATAAACACTTAAACCTAAGCATTTTTCTAGGTTAACGTTAGAGCAAGTGGCCATATACCTGTAAAGTTTCATGTTTCAGATGATTATCCATATTTGAGGTGAGTCAAAATATGAAAACAGATGATCAATTATCCCCCAGTAAACTAAGGCAACTAAGGTAAATTAAGGATGTCTTGACACAGAATGCAGTAACTAGTTTTATTTATTTATTTTTTAAAATTGCATAAAAAATCATGGGTTGTGTTTAGAGTGATTAACATTTATTTGAAAGTATCTGATAAATTACAAACAGTAATAAAACAGTATTGAACACAAATATATCAAATGGTAGTATAGACATTAAACACACAATTTTAGAGGAAGTCTAAAATAAAGTAAACGCAATTATTAATTCATTGTGTAAATTTAACTTCATTCAAATTTTAACTTCATTCAGTTATATGAAAAATAACATGCCTACCGGCTCACTATTATTTTCTGTTTAAAGGTGCCTGCGCGTGTGCAAAAAGAGAAGTACAACAAAGAATACAAAAGTGTATAATAAGTTAGCCTAAAACAATATTGTTTCCAATGCTGAAGCAAACATAAAAACAAATTGTATTATGTTTTACAAAAATGATCAATGTGTGTATGTGCTTTAAATATACACTAAACAATAAACACTGCCTTTTGCAAAGTCAAAGTGAGTGCTGTTGATCAAAAGGCTGATAAACATGCGCGCAGATATGAGCAGATTTATTGATAAATCTGCAGACATACTCCCCCAGAAGTGCAACAAACAAAACAAAGGTGAGCGTGTGTACAGGCTCAAACAGACCACAAGATCCTTCACAGACGGAAGCAGATGCATGTAAAAGGTGAAAATAGAACTCTGCTGCTGGAAGTCGTTACATATCCTGATCAACCTATTAATATTAGGCACCACAATTAAGGGGCTGGACCAGGGGCTAGTCGACTCAATGATGCCATGCCACAACAAGCTGTCCATGTCAGCATTAATGTCACAACAGGCTTTATATGGGCACTGACGAATGACTACGCTGGGTGGCATCTTAATATCATGGCACACAAGGTGAGTAGCCCCGGTTTGGTGGAGAACACATCTATGAATTGACCCACTAGTTCACTCAGCTCAGATCCTCTCACCGATGAAGTCGATTGGGGCTTAATTCTGTAGCAGGGAGAGAGACAAATTAATATGGTATAGCTCAGTGCATTTGCACTTACCCTGTTGTTGCAGTCAACAATTCACTGGCCCGACTTGTTTCATGACAGTGAAGGTCCCTTGACCTAGCAAGCAAGGTCCCAGTTATGGTCCCAGTCTCAGCTGCTTTCATCCACCACCAGAGCATTGACCTTGAGTGTTTGATTGAAATGTTTACTAGGCCGTCTGTCTGGAAATGGTAGACTGACATGCGGATCTGCTTAATCTGCAACAGCCTGTGCACGTCAACATAAATGGCGTATCTTGATCAGTGAGAATTTCCTTCAGGAGGCCCACTTTGCTAAAGAGCGAAACCAGCTCTCTCACAATGTTTTTGTGAGGGAGGAGGCACTGTTTCTTCTATAAACTGATGGCTTGCCAAGAAGCCTCTTACTCTTAGAAAAAATCATTTGTCATATGGGTGCCAAGAAATGTGAAGTTGTTTACCCTCTCAAATACTATATATGTATTTAATATAGAAATTATCCTACTTAAATACTATTAAAAGATGCTGTATTGAATAGTGAAATAATTATATGACAGTTAAAAGGAAATTTTACAAGAAAATAAATATAATTTAAATACATATTTTAATGTCTGACAGTGTTGACAAAATCCTGTAAGTAATGCACTGAAAAGTTTGTTGTTTTTACAAAAATGTTACAACTTGTAGGTTGTTCCAAAACAGGCTTTGATAAAAACTGGCACCTCGCTGTTCAAAAGTATATAGTATTTTTTTTTTTTTAATAATAATAAAGCAATTTTTTTCAAAATTAAAAGCATGCATTGTCCCAGTTTTAAGAAATGACTGATATATACAAATCATGGGTATAGAACCCCTCCCTTTAAAATAATCACATTTTGTTGCTTTTCAGTCCGAAATGAAAACAAGCAGTTTTTGTTGTACTTGTTGTAACTTTTAACAACCAAGTTGTTAAAATAAAAATGGGGGGAAAAAGTTGGAAAAGAATAAACCCTATATAAAAATTACTTGTGAACTCATGCAGGTGAAGCTAATCACCTACCAAATGCCACACAAAGCATATTATTAAGAAGTGGAAGAACTTCTCCAAGAGAATTTGACACAACACAGACCCTCTTGGGATCAGGATGTCACTTTAAGAGGCGAACAGTAACTCTGAAGCAGTTGCAGAAATTTATGACAGAGGGTTCATTGGGTGCATGTGACAACAAAATCAACTCAATTAAATTGAACTCAACATGAACAGTTCTGCAATGAATAGGGGGCAAATAAAGTCTAGAAGTAGAGACAAATCCCAACAGACTAAAAGCTGTAATTAAAGCAAAGATGGTTCAACAAAATAGTGACACAAGGGCTGATCCTTTTCCAACTCAGTGATGTTTTTTTCTTCTTTCTAGTTTATTCTGACATGTTGGTGTTATATGTTTCACTTGGGTGTTCAGCAGGATAAAACAAATACTGTGTGTCTTCATTTCAGGCTACAAAGCAACAAAGTGTGATTATTTTAAAGGGGAATGATTCTTTTCCATACCCACTGTATACAAGTAGTAATATTTAAAAAGTCAGAAACTGAAATGCTACAAAACATAAAAGTATCCACATTGTTTACTGTTGTGTGCTTTGCAGTGGTGTAAATATCAAAGCTTCAATACCTGCATCTGGGATGGAAAAGGTGATTGTATTGCCTGCAGAAAAAGGTACTTTTTATTTCATTTGTAAGTCATGGATCATGGAATGGGGTAAAATTTATGGTTTTGTATTATTTATTAGGTGGCAACTGTTAGGCGGACAGAGAGAAATCAGTCTCTCAATCTGTACACCACACAGGACTGATCCATTTTGCACATTCACAAATATGTCTCTTGCACTCACTCTGGACATTCTGGACATTCATGGTCACTTATTATATTTTATTTTATTTCCTTGTTGCGCATAAGTCACTTTAAATATGACATTTTCAGACATATTAGGTGACACAGGTGTAAATCTATCAATCTATCAATCTATCCATAAACACACATTGATCTCCGTTTCTCACTCTGCGCTGCCGCTGTCTGCTGAGCCGATTGAAAAATGCCGTTTCATATCAAATGTAAAGGAGAACGAGACAATAATAAATGTTTGAGTTTATGGAGCTAATTGCTAAATTTTTAGGGGGGCTGAGCATGAATTTAGGGGGGCTAAAGTCTAAAAATGGCCTAACAAAACCCATGCATTTGCTTATGGGCAAACATAAGTGACAAATTCCATTTGCATTATTAAATACCTCATTTCCAAAATGAGTCGGCAATAGGAGAGAAGTTTTGTTAATGCAGTATACAATATATATACTCAACACTATGAGTAAAAATTTGTTAAAACGTGAATAAAAATAGTAGGCATTTTTGTGTATAAATGAATGTATTAATAAAAATGCCTGAGTAAATTGCATGAGTATAGTAACAATATTAAAAAGTCAATATTGTTAACTTTATTTTGGAAATCTCACGACTACTGTTGACTTTATTATCTAAATATTACTGTTAAATCATGCATTATAATGACTTTAAACTACTAAAACGACTTTAATGACTAAATGACACTAGATTTACTAACCCTGCGCAAATTTGCGTAAATTCCCTGGACCTAACACCTACTAGCACCCCTGCTGCTCCATTGTTCTCTTGCTTTTCTTGTGCAAACACACCCATTACCTGTGAGGCCTGGCACATATGCATTTGTTAGCCTAAACCAAGGCAGGCGAACCTTTGTGTGTGACCTGGAAACCTTCAGAAATGCCTGCCGTTTTTATACAAAAGACACACATTCACAATATATGGATACACAAATCTGTTTTATTTTAAAGTGTTTTTTACACAGCGTTTGCAGACCCAGTGTCCATCGCAACTTGGGGGTGGAAGCATGTCTTTGTCTCATTTGTGGCTTTGGCTTGAGCTGGGTTAGCTTGGAATCTTGAGTTTATTCGTCGATTCTTTGGGCTGGTTGCTCCAAGATGTGTTTGGTCATTCTTTGGAGGTTACAGTGGATTTACCAGAGCTTTTTCCTTTTGCACTCTGCCAATTCCATGATTTCTTCCACTGACTTTCATGAGATATGGATGAGGGTTGTTGTAAGAAGAGAGTTTTCGTCTGTTTCATTTAGAGTACCGAAGTGTGCTTGCATGAGTCGGCTGTAGTAGGCTTGCGAAGGTTCGTGACAACCTTGTCTCGTTTCCAGAACAGCCACTAGTCTTTGTTCCAACTCAGTGCCAGCAAATTCTGTGATGAGGGCTTCTCGGAGCAGATGGTAGTCAGTCTTTGTGTGAGCAGGCTGCCAGTATAGGAAGCTGCGCACTTCAGGGCTGGATGTTGTTTGGAGCCAATAAAATCTATGTTAGTCAGTGATGTGGAGTCTCATCTCTAGAAAGAGATCGATGTCTCATAGATAAACGTGGTTGTCTTGGCTGCCTGGCATATGTGGTGTAAATTTGTCTATGCTGTTCGATGCTCTGTGGCTGGAGGAAGCAGGTTCTCGGTGTTCGGGCATGAGGTAGACTTTTTTGAAGGGTGCTGGGAGATGCGCCAACCCCGCCCCCTTCACTTCTTCCACTAGATGTCAGTCCAAGAACAGGGGACCTGGTCCAGCTCAGCAGGGGTGAGATGGGTGCACGTCGTTTCCTTGATGAATCGTAGCACCATTCACAGGCGGGCGTGAGTTCCTCTGTGATGCTTCAGGACTCTTCTTTACTATGATCAAGCTGTCGCATGGAGGTGGCTGATCTCATTACTTGCCTTGTCGGGGTGAGTTTCGAGGGCTTTAATTTTGTCGTTTTTCTCCCTGGGGGCAGCCTTGGCCTTTGCTAGTAGTGTTCTGCGTACTGTAGCCTTTCGGAGAGATCAGTGTAGTCAGGTTTGCCTTCTTCCCTTTCATGCATAGTTGCCAGGGTTTCTTGCAGCCTGGTGATTTCCAGTTTTGCTCTACCATGTCATCCCCTTTTCGTCGCTCCTGAGCTTGCAGTTCCAGCTGCTGGATGCGTCGTTGTGCATGTGTCAGCTTCTGCTGGAGATAGGCGGTGTGTCTGCCGCTCAGCTAGAGGACGACGATGAGTGTGTGACGTAAGGAGCCAGTGATCTTGGACAGTTCATTGGGATCGTAGCACTGACTTGGTTCTTGTCTCATAAAGCTCGTTAAATTGTCATCCAGCTGGTCCTGTGTCTGGTGCTTTAGTGTTTTGGCGGCCTTAGGTAGGAGGCTGTCGGTTGCAACACTTAGCTATGTCTTCAGATCTTCACAGCGACTGACGTGGTCTGCGGTGTGAGACATGTTTTGACGGGGTTCTAGAACCACGACTGACACAGATGGTATGTTTGAGGAAAAAGAAACAAACAAAATACTGCGAACAGATGTGTGAGTGATGCTGAGTGTGGTTCTTTGTGACTGTGGTCCCCTGGTGGCCGTGTTATTACCTGTGAGTCTCTGTGGGAAGAGCTAGTGAACACAGTTAGCACAGCTAGAGAACAGAAGCAGAAAAGAAGAACAACATACAGAGCAATAGAGTAGGCATAGAGTAGTAACGATAAGCTTCTATTTTCCTATAAGAGGAGGTTCTCTTTTTTCTTGTAAGGAAAGGTTACAGCTAACGTTAATCAGAGGAAACAAAAAAAGAAGCCGAATCTGCATTTCTGATGGCAGAAGTTCAATACCAAATTTCATTCCCCCTTTTGTTTTATTAAGTCTGATTTAAAAGGGTGCTCAGAAATAAAGGGGTTTTGAAACAAGGATTTCTCAGTACTAGGGGTCCGTTCTTCGTACGTCGCTAACTCAGTTAGCTGGATTTGATTGTTGTGGATTTGTCCTGATCTTAGATTGTTTCGTTCTTCGAAGCGAATCTCGCGCTTGCTGTCATAGCAACATAGCTTAAACCTGCTCGGGAGCAGGTTTATTTCATGTAAACAGGATTTAGGCTGCGCCCTTGGCGGGTTATGATTGGTTGAAATGGCGAGGTCACATCTGATTAGTTAAAGAGCATGACTGACGCGGGCTGTCTCATGTGGGAAAAGAAAAGTATCTTGCATGAATATATGGATGGATGTATTTAAACATAAATACATTATATGTATTATATCGAACACATGTGTGTGTGTCTGTGGTCATCATTCGTGTGTTAATCTCCGTGTGTGTCTAATAATATGTAACAATCCCCTGAATGTAATATCCCCCGATTGCGTCTATATAAGTGGAGGTAATTTTCTCAAATCTGTCGCAGCCATGTCTTGTCCGTATATGAGACAGCCACCGGTTACTGAAGGATTATATGGAGAGTTTTTCAAATTCCTCATGTATTGCGTGATAGACAGGATCCTTTAGCACAGCATGACAATATAGTTCTTCTTACTATACTTGTTCTTCTACTTCACTTTTACACTGTAAACCCGATTAAGTTGGAAAAACTCAAAGTATTTGAGGTAATCAGTTACATATTTTTTTGAGTAATGATGTTTCCAATTTTAAGAACAGAACTATCAATATTTGAATTTGTTGCAAATAAAGTAAATTCAATCCAGTGCGGGAATCGAACCCGGGTCTTTCGCATGGCAGGCAAGATACCTAGCACTGAGCCACCAGAGTTCTTCAGATTTAAGTTGGTGGAACTTTGAGGTGACAGTTACTGTTACTTAAGTACTTATGATTATGACATACATACACAACATGTAACACGGGCAGCACTCATGTATTTAATAATTACTTTTATTTTAAATTATCTTTGTTAAAGTTTGAAATTCTCCATAATTCTCTAATAAAAGCTTTTGCTCTGCTTGAGAAAAAAAAATTGAGTGGCTCTTTTGCCAACCAATCGCAGGGGTTGTGATCAGTGTTTCTACTGTCGATGAATATCGCCTTTTAAACAAACGCACGAACGCGCAATAATCCTAGACAACTCAATCCAGCTATACTAATCATCAACAACAAGTGTGCTCGAAGAACCTAAATTAGCCGCATCGTAGTTAGCACAATGATCTTAGATCTGTCAATTCATCTCGGATGTTTCAAGCGACGTACAAAGAACGGACCCCAGGACTGCGACTGAAAACAATAACCAGGCGAAAGAAAACAATAAAAGTATTGGTTTACTCAGCTAGTAGGGTTGACAACCATACACAAACTGAAATGCTTCTAGACACGTCTTCAAATTTTATGGATGGTTTTCTACTTGACCTGCTTTAGCCGTGGCTTGGTAGGATCTCGGCACGAAAAGGGAAGGTACAGTGAGAGTTGACTTTGAACCTAACAATTCACGTTTCAAAATATGTTACGTTTCTAAAGTTCTCTGCTTTGTGACTTTCACAGGTACAATCTTATAATACCAGGAGTAATCAAGCTAGAAGAGGAAACTGAGAAAAAGAGAAGAAGATAGTGTGGGTTTTCTCCCAGGGTTAGGATACTTAATAGAGTTGACAGAGTATTGGTATCACTGGTTCAATACATCTAAGAACTTGGTTTTGCTGTTTTAGGGGAAAACAACTGACCTAATCATTGAGAAGACCCTAAGTGCCCTTTGGGGTTTCACTAACTGGATGGGTTGATACACATATGCACTAGGCTCAGTGATGAGCTGGGCTGATTCAGCCGGAGCCCAGTGGTAGGTTCCACTGCCTGAGCGCACCAGGTGAGCTCCTGTATGTCTTACCGAACACTCCATCCCACAATATTGCTGTGAACCTCTTAAACAGCCTGCGGATTTTAGCACAACCGTGCAGATTTCGGGGAAGGCATGTCATCGACTAACTGGCCTGACAAGCGAATGGGCTAAACCGCGGGGCTACCCATCAATAGCCACCAGGTCGTGCGCCCAAGCCTTCGCCCAGTTAGTTTTGTTGACTCCTTCTCCACGGCACAATTGCTGATGCCTGCTGTGTGCTCACAGTGCAATACTAGGGCCGAGATATTCGGTTTCACCCCCAGCCAGCACCAGGTTACCTCAGAACGGGTCACCCACACGCTGTAACTCACCGTGAGGACAACCGTCACTACACCAGTCAAGCACTAGGAAAAGCGCTATAACTTACCAGACTTGCGAAATTAAACCTATGCGGTTTGGGCTCATTTAGTTAAAACTGAGTGAGAACAAGTAAGTCCTAGTGGATAGCGAAAGAAAATTTTTGAATTGGAATTGCAAATTATAAGTGTAGCCAAATATTAAGCTTTAATTAGCACTAAAATTGGTAGGAGCAAATTTTAATTAACTTGATCGATCATCCGTCATTGAACTAGGGATCCAACTCTATTTTACTTAATAACATTTAAAAATTTCAAAGTAATAATGCTGGTTGGCGATCAAGCTTGAATGATGTTTATCATCAAAATCATACAACTAGTTACAGTTCAGTTACTCCACCAGTGTCTGTAGGATGAATGCTAAAACTGTAATAATGTATGAAATTGAATTGAAAATTTTTATTAAAACAATTAGAAAATGATCAACATTCAGGATGTCATCAAAATTTCTAAAAGTACTTTTAATTAACCCAATGAGTATCCATAAAGTAATAAAGAGTGGGTCAGAAATGAAAAGGGGAAAAGACCCACTGATGTGAGTTAAAGTTAGATGTAAAGAGGTTAGGTCACTTTAACAACTTTCGTACAGTGCATTCAAAACTGAAAGATGCTACGTGCTAACCCCGAGCCTTCGATGCTACTAGGAGGGATGCTACATGCACATAGGCTACAGTGTAAACGCGCTAGGTTTGCTAACTAGCATAGCTTATGCTAGGCATGGTTTACAACTGATTTTAGATGGCGCTGGCTGACCGCACATGCGCACAAAAAATTACTCTGGGGGGTTTCCGGGTCACGGTCGTTGCTATAGTGATGTGCACCACTTAAACGAGCATGCTAGTTCTACAGTCATAGGTAGTCAGTAAAACGGCAGTGCGTGTAACTACTTGACTTGACTTAACAACCCGAAAAACACTAGTTAGTTCTTTATAGCTGAACGACCTCGACTTCACTCGTTAGACCACACCATTTAACCACACAATTTCCTTGATCACAACTTACTGAAACACTCTTGGATGCTTTTTCTGAGCATCGCGTCAAATTCACTAGTTTCCGCGAATCAAAAGGTATCGAGAGTTTAGTTAGCTACTCTAAAAAGGCCTCCCATAGTGAATCTGTCTTTGCATTTTCCACCGAACTTAAAGAGAAAGAGCAAGGAACATTCTTACTCCTCTCTTGGTGCGCTTTTCTATAGCGACTTGGTCTGTCTCAGCAGACAAGAGTTAACCTTTATAGCTGAGTTTGAAAATGGAACATGCACTTCCCGCTCGCTATGAAGGCCTTATAAGAGAAAGAACTTGCTCTTCTCTCAGTGCGCTTTTTGTAGCGACTTAAACATTCACTTCTATTGTAGTTTTGGTTTTAACACAACTCGCGTCATATTTCATTCATTCATACGCCGGCGTGCCGTAATAACCATACTGTATACAGTTAAACAAACTCTGTTTCTCTGTCTCTAAACTATTTCCACTCAAATAGCAAAGATACAGTAACAGTGCCTTGGTTTTATGGACTTTTAAGCCAAACAATGCCTGAATCTTTAAAGATTCAAGTTAATTTTGTTCAACTTAATTAAAATTTATAGAGTACACTTTATCAACTACTCGTCCAGCGTTTAGTATGCTTTAGTGTATCTTACCAATTCTGTTTACCCCGCGGCCGACGACTATAATACAAAATCGGGTATTTACCTAATGATGAGCACGGTAATGTAATACCTGGGCAAATGTTTAAACTTTAAAATACATGACCAAGACAACAATTCTTTATAAAGAAACAAGAATTTATTTGAACTAATCTACGACACATGAAACTACGCTACTTGAACACACACACACACACACACACACACACACACACACACATACCAACAGTTTGTAGGATGAAAGTTAATGTAGTTCATCTAGTACTGTTTACTAAACCGAAGCAAGTCACAAGAGCCGAGTCTTGGGATTAATCTTGCGGTTTTTGTTATGAAACGAGCACCGTTTTTCAGCAAGGTATGCAGCTTTGTTTGTATACATGCGTTACGTTTCGCTCTCATCTTGTGGTTCGACCTCCGGTGAAGGGAATCACGGCGTTGCTGATTGGTTGGTGCTCTGTGGTTTACTGACGTCTTTCAGGAAAGCCCTTCGGTTAAGCTTGGTTGCCTGGTTACCGATGACGCACTCTGGAACTTCTTCTGTGGGTTTCTTCATTGCAGTTCTGGCACGAAGTCTCATTGAGAGTTCTCGAAGAGTGGATGACGTCAGCGGAGGTGGCATAGCGCCCGCAAGGGCAAAAGCCCGAGCGGCGAGCTGGCTTTCTTCAGATGGTCATGACGAAGATGTGGACGGCGACGTAGAACGTGTTTGGACGCGTGTCAGTCCGTCCCACGGATGATTGGACCAATCAGATATGGTTGCAGGGCTTAGCCACGACTCACTTGGTTCCGCCTTTTGTGCATACATTAAGCCGGGTTTACGGCTGTCACGTGGGGCCAAGCCGATTACACTTTTAATGACCTTTTATGAAGTAATTTTACATGACCTCTTGTTCATGCGACCAATTTACCGTGTACATCACTGCTTTGAATAAAATAAGTTCTTGATTGATACCACACATCCCCTATCTTACACACTAATTTATAATTTTGTTTAATAAAAGGGGTTGTAAATGCTGATAACTGAATGCCATAGGACATCATTTATACCAGTGGCAATCAAACTCTATAACTTCAAACACAACACATGAAACACATGTAAAAACACTATTATGTAATATTATGTAAATCATGTGCAATATCATTGCTACTCTATATGCATTATGTGCAATATATATTCTGTGTGCAATAATATATATATAATTATATATATATTTTTTTTTATTATATTTATTTATAAAAATTATAAACTATAAATTATAGTACATTGTATTTTATTTTTATTCTATTTTCATCTTATCTTATTGTATTGGTTTCCTTCGAATATGCAGCCACTGGAGAATCAATTTCCTTCGGGATTAAGAAGGACTTCTCTTATCTTATCTTATGTTATCTTATGTTATCTTACCTTAAAACTGTCCGCTTTACAGGATCGCCAATTTACGCCATGGTTTTGGGTCTAGTTTGATGCATCTGGCTTTAGTGTGGCTTCAGGCACAGCAGACTTCCTGTCCCATGCCTGGTTAAGTTTCCTGCAGCTTAGTTTTACAACCTCTCCTTAAGGTTATTAGGATGGGACCATGATGTCTGGGGAAGAGGTTCTGGAATGTGATCAATTGTTTGCTCTCTTTGGGGTCTGCTCATCCCTACATATATTATTCTTTCTTAGCTAAATTTATTTTCTATTTTATTATTATTATTATTATTTTCATATTTATTTCCTATTAATAGTCTTTTATTTTAAGGTCACAGGCTGTTGTCATTACATTCCACTACATATCGTATTGTGTATGACTGTGTATGTGACAAATAAAATTTTAATAAAAATTTTATTTGAAAGAAAAACCGAAAACAATCACTATAAACTTAATTGTAGCTATGCTGCAATTGTGAGCAACTGGAATGGCAAAGAGTACTTATGTAATCCACAGTAAAGTGTTATGCACAGTTATGTCTTTTATGAATAGCACATTTATATTTGAATACTTTACATTTTATTTGAAAATACTGAATGTAACTAACAAACTCAATTTATTGTTTTAGTGTTTTGAAACGTTTTTTTTTTTCTCTTGAAGGACAAATTAAATTAAATTACACTGCTGCTGGATATTATTATAATAATACCTGGAGGCCTCTTAATGTCTCAATTATGCATCAGTTTAATGATGCAGCAGCCATAACACATTGTCTCAGAGGGAAGCTTGTATACATGTTTGGAGATTCAACAGTACGGCAATGGTTTGAGTACCTCACTGCATTTGTTCCTGGTAAGAGCAGATTGTTAAACATCACTATTTCCCTTTACCACATTTTGCCTATTTTTCATCCATTATCTTTTTTATTTTAACTGCAGAGTTCAACATTCACAGCCCAAAACGTGTGGGGCCGCGCCTCGCTTTGGACAAGGAAAACAATATACTCATACAGTTTCACTTTCATGGGCCACCTGTCCTCATGTACAATCCTATGTTTCCTTCCACGCTGCGCTATGTAGGGAATGAGTTGGACAGAATCCAGGGTGGGCCAGACACGATAGTTACTTTGAGTGTGTGGGCTCATTTTAACTGTTTCCCTATTGAGGTGTATATACGGCGCCTCAGGCACATCCGGAAGGCAGTGGTGCGTCTGCTGAACCGTGAGCCGGCTACTTTGGTGGTTATCCGCACTCCTAACCCACAAAGGTTGAATGAAAAGAACAGTTTATTCTCCAGTGACTGGTTGTCTCTGCAGGGTGATGTTGTACTACGTGCCATGTTCCGAGGACTTAATGTGCTCCTGTTGGATGCCTGGGAAATGACACTGGCCCATCACCTCCCACATGACTTGCATCCACCTAGAGCTATTATCAAAAACATGATTGACCTGATCCTCTCCCACATCTGTTCAGTTGAAGAACATAGCAAAAATCATTAACATTTGTGCAATAATGGAAATAGAGTAGCTCTAAAAGAAATTTTTATTCTGTTGTGTATAGATTTTACGGCGCAAGATTGTGTTTTACACAGTCATTAATGAATTGTGATTGTATTTTCATTTACTAGTTTGATAGCAGTTTAGAGAATAATATCCTATTTACATTGTTTAAAATAAAACAAGAAATGTAAAAAAAAATCTCTGCAGTTTTATCCTATTGCTTTTTTTTACCTAACAATTTAATGAATGATTATGCTCTATAATCATTCCACTGTCATTCCACTACAGTTGCACAGTGGAAACTTGAATTGTGAGTAAATTGGTCTGGGTCCGTTTAGCAAGACGAGCAAAATTTTTTAATACAATTTAACCTTGATAAACGAGCGAGGTCTTGACATACCAGCAGTATGCATACACTTTGTTTGCTGAGTATCACGTGATTGTAACTGAGCCAATGGTTCCTCTCTCTCTTGTGCTGGGGGATTATGCGTCTCCCCTGTTCAGTGTCATTGCCCAGTCTCTTTGCCCAGTTATTCTGCTTAGAAACGTAAAGATCAATGCAAATTCCAAGTTGATTTAACAAGTTGTTTACAATATCAATTGCTTTACCCAATCACACCACTTAATATCTTAAGTTGACGTGAGTAACATTTTATTTCTAACAAACTCATTTAATTAGAGCATTTGAATTATAAAAAATTACAAAGCAAAACAGTATATTATTTTTTTCTCGTTTTATTTAAATTTTGAATTTGTTTATTATTTAAACAGAGGTTTAATCATTAGCAATTGAACTACTAGCATTTTGTAATCAAGTGTGAGCGCCTGGTGGACAAGTTACAGTGTAAAGACTCCTGCTTTAATGGTGAAACAACCTTAAATGACATGTTTGGTCTCTTGCAAAAGTTGTGTCAGGCATGTCCTAAGAACATATTTCATATAAAACAAACTGAAAGTCTAGCAACATCATGTCTCTGGTATTTTAAGGATTGATCTTACTGGTGCTTCGCCCTGTGAATTATTACAGCAGGTCATGCTTAACTGATTGATTACAGTCAGTATCTTTTAAATCACATCAAAACTCTGGTATGATAGGGGCACATTTTCTGAACTCTGGTTTGCTCCACTTGTGTGGAAATGCGACAAAATTATATTTTGATGTTTATTTTGAACAAATAAACAATAATGGGAGCCTCATTGTGATACTACTGCCAAGAGGACATAAAACACCCCAT
Organism: Clarias macrocephalus; assembly: GCA_011419295.1. Classification (NCBI taxonomy): domain Eukaryota; kingdom Metazoa; phylum Chordata; class Actinopteri; order Siluriformes; family Clariidae; genus Clarias; species Clarias macrocephalus. Next base: position 46,852 of record JAAGKR010004710.1, read on the forward strand.
AAAGCATATACTGTTTGTGCACAACAGTTTGCTATTTTTAAATAGCAGCATTTTTTTTAAAAAGTCCAACATTACAAACTAATCACTGATATTTGGAACTACTCAGAACCCTGATTTTCTTGATCAATGCAGAGGATTCCCACTGGAGTTTTACTGTACAAGTCCTTATTGGTTACATCATAACAGAGGAAAAACAGATTGACAAAGCAAAGATATAATTAGACAATTAGATAATGCGGTCTTGTGTAACAAAAGGTACTTACCTCCACCTATTTATAATGAAAGGCATGGTATAATATAAACTGCACTGACATTTATTATTAATGCTAGTCTTAAAGTGACATTTCTATTTATTTAACAACTATAATTGGATGTATACATTGGTTTTACTATTTGCAATGCCTCTTCTCTCCTCTGTATCCTAGTCTCCTCCCTCCAAAAAAAAAAAAATAAAAATAATAATATATTCAACAAGGTGCTGAAAGCATTCTTTAGAAACGTTGGCCCATATTGATAGGATAGCATCTTTTTTTTTCTTCTTTTTTTTGGGGGGGGAGATTTTCCCCCGATTTTTTTCCCTAATTTAGTCGTGTCCAATTCCTCCCCGTCACTAGGAGGCTCCCACATTAAGGCTACTACTACCACTCAGCCGGGAGGGCCGAAGACTATCACGTGTTTCCTCCAAACTACGTGACACCAGCCGACCGCATCTTTTCGAACTGCTCGCTCGCGCACCGTTGGGGGCGGCGGAACACACTCGGAGGACAGCGCTATCCGCTCCCTCGCGAGCTCACAGACGCCCCTGACTGGCTGTAGAGCCGTGATTAATGTGGGAGCACTAAGTACCTCTCATCCGTCCCTTCTGAGAGAGCTCGGCCAATCAGTTCTCTCTAGACCTCCGGCTGCGAGAGGTTACAAGACCACTGATAGGATAGCATCTTGCAGTTTATGGAGATTTGTGGGATGCACATCCAGGGCACGAAGCTCCCGTGCCACCACATCCCAAAGATGCTCTATTGGGTTGAGATCTGGTGACTGTGGGGTTGAGATCTGGTGACTGTGGGGGCCATTTTAGTACAATGAACTCAGTGGCATGTTCAAGACATTAATTTAAAACCTATTTGTACATGGTGGTCATAAAGGGATGGACATGGTCAGAAACAATGCTCAGGTAGGCCGTGGCATTTAAACGATGCCCAATTTGCACTAAGGCAGGGGCGGATCTACCGGGGTGGTACGGGGTGGCAATTGCCAACCTAAGAAAAAGCCTTGCGACCCCATTTGCCACCCTAGCACTAGTGTCCTAGTGTTCTAAAAATAAAAGAGTTTCCTCGACCGATTAACATTTATGCAATAATGGAAATAGAGTAGCTCTAAAAGAAATTTTTATTCTGTTGTGTATAGATTTTACGGCGCAAGATTGTGTTTTACGCAGTCATTAATGAATTGTAAGTGTATTTACAGATTTACAGCAGCGACTCGTGAATCACGTGAGCCGGCTTAAAAGCGGAATCAGCAAAGTCGCCGTGGAGGAGAGATGTGGATTTACAGCGCTGTTTCTAAGCGAGAGAGTTTGTTTGCCGCAGCCACTGGATTACTTTTTCCGGGTAGATTAATCTGTTGTGGACACATTCTATACCCTCCATTCCGTTTTCTCGTGTTCCCGGACTGAACATCTCTTACTGGTGAGACCGAGCCATCTCTCCTAGCCTACATCACACACAAACAATAAAACATGGACTTTGGACACTCATACATACACGCGCACACATTGTTTATATTTGTATATATTTTGTATATATATATATATATATATATATATATATTTTTTTTTTTTTTTTTTTGGTGCACCTGGTTTGTTTGTTTGTTTTTTCACTTAATACACTTTTGTTTGTTTTTGACTTCTTGTTGTGTCACGTCTTGCTTGTGCCGCAAAGCTCATACCGCAGCGGAAGTAAGTATTATTAGCCCATATTTAGATTCGCGACCCCGTAGCATTGTAACTAGGTTAGTTTTAGGTTAGAGTCCTGAACATCTATCAGCGTCGCTGATAAAAAATAAAACCCACCATCCGGGGTTTGTTCACCTGTATTTCCGTTGTTGCTCTTTATTCCCCGCTACAATTCCCATAAATAAAAGAATCTCGTCTTTCTATTAAAGCATAGTCCGAACAAATGACACTTACGAACTACTTTGTTTTAGTGAATCAAAGACATTTAATGCAGCGAGATTATCACACACACACGCACACACACGCACAAATGACTCAATCGTCAATCCGGCTCTTTTAACAAATCAAAGGAGTTTTTTGATATCTTTGCGTATATTAATGACTAACAGCTTAACTGGTAACTTTTTTCAAAAGTATTTTGTTCAGTTCAGTAGCTTGAATCTTCAAGATTGTCTGAACCTTTGATAACTGGCGTCACGTGACAACAACGCATTTGGCCGTGTCCAGTCCATCGATATGCTGAAGTTGAGAAACAAATCCAGGTACAGAATTACTTTTAATACTTAGCCTTATTACCTTGTTAGCCTTGTTAGTCAAAATTGTTCAGTGTAGTGTATGTTTGAAAAGCAATAAAGTCTAAACATCATACTTGTTGCATCTCCCAGGAAACTATTAAAAGAAAGGCCTATATCCAGAGTTTTTTTAAACAAAAAGAAAAGGAAGATCAGAATCAGATACTGTGGAGGTGCAGATAAGACAAAAAAGGGTACAAAAGAAGTTGTGGAAGACAGAGGAGAGGATGGAGTGTTGGAAGAAAGAAATATAGAAACTGATGGCAAAGAGCTAGACAGAAGTGAAGAAGCAGAAGATATCTAGCATGAAGTGAGTGAAGAGGTGGAAGAAAAAGGTTAAGAGAGCAGCAGCACCCTGTTTGTCAGGTGACCAGGTATATTGTTCATTGTGCTTTTCAAATATTTTTTGACATAAATAAAAAATAAGCACAACCTATTTGATTTATTTAACCTATAATCATTTAAAGAAACATAGCTCAATATATGCTTAACTTTGCTTATCTTGGTTACATTCAGTGTTCTTTAACATATATTGTTGAGATATGCCTAAATAAACCTATAGACAAAGGTTGCTGCAGTGTTAACTGTACATGAACGATTAGGTATTAAATGTTTTGTACTGTAACATTTTAATATAAGTATTACTGTATTTAATTTTTATAGGACTGTGTAAAAATGTGCACCCTAGTGTATACACTGAATAAGAACAGCGTTCCTTAAATCCACAAAAATCTTGCAAGGATGCTTGCTTCAGTGTTGCCACCCCTCATAATTTTAATGCCACCCCCTTGCCACCCCATGAATAATTTTCTATATCTGCCTCTGCAGATATAGAAAATTAAGGGGCCTAAAGTATGCCAAGAAAAGATCCCCCACACAATTACACCACCACCAGCAGCCTGCACAGTGGTAACAAGGCATGATGGATCCATGTTCTCATTCTGTTCTGTTCGCCAAATTCTGACTCTACTATTTGAATGTCTCAACAGAAATCGAGACTCATCAGACCAGGCAACATTTTTCCAGTCTTCAACTGTCCAATTTTGGTGAGCTCGTGCAAATTGTAGCCTATTTCCTATTTGTAGTGGAGATGAGTGATACCCAGTGGGTTCTTCTGCTGTTGTGGCCCATCCGCCTTAAGGTTGTGCATGTTGTGGCTTCACAAATGCTTTGCTGCATACCTCGGTTGTAACGAGTGGTTATTTCAGTCAAAGTTGCTCTTCTATCAGCTTGAATCAGTCGGCCCATTCTCCTCTGACCTCTAGCATCAACAAGGCATTTTCGCCCACATTACTGCCGCATACTGGATGTTTTTTCCTTTTCACACCATTCTTTGTAGACCCTAGAAATGGTTGTGCATGAAAATCCCAGTAACTGAGCAGATTGTGAAATACTCAGAACGGCCTGTCTGCCACCAACAACCATGCCACACTCAAAATTCCTTAAATCACCTTTCTTTCCCATTCTGACATTCAATTTGGAGTTCAGGAGATTGTCTTGACCAGGACCCCACGGCTAAATGCATTGAAGCAACTGCAATGTGATTGGTATATATATTGCCTCATCTTAGAGTAGCAGACAGTGAGGGGAAAAAAGATGCTTTAGAAGATGGTCCATAGGACATAACTCTAGGGATACATGCACAGATTTATCAAATACATTCCAGAATTCCCCCACAAAAGGAAAAGACAGGAGATAACATGAAAGAAAGGGAGAGAGGGGGAGAAATGGAGAAGACAGAAGGGTAAAGAATGGACATCAAGGAACAGAAGAGCAAAAAGAGATCAGCAGAAAGGAGAGAGAAGAAAGGCAAAAGAATATACAGAAAAAGAGAGAGTTGATCAATATAGACAAGTCAACCCACCTCTGTTTACAAAAAGCTGGCCAGTGTGGCCTCACTTTTTCCTAAACAGGTCCATGAGCAAGTCTATCAAAGAAGTCCTCTTTGAGATTTTTCCCCACTACTCTGTAAACTCGTAATAAATGTGGAGCATAAAACGATTTTTTAATTTTTTAATAAATATTTGTAAAAAATACATTCAATTCTTCAAATAGGCCTCATTTCAAGCGAGCTTCCACCTACAGCCGCACCGTTTTGAGGGTTCCCTATTGGGTCTGATCTTGGATGGTAAGCAGGGTCGGGCCTGGTTAGTACTCGGATGGGAGACTGCATAGGACAACCAGATGTTGTGAGCTTTTCCGTTTTATTCCTCATGTAGTTTTTTTTTTTATATAAATATTGGTAAAAAATCATTTCAGTTGTTCAAATAGGCCTCTCTTCAAGCCAGCTTCCAACTACAGCACCACCAGTCATATGGTCCCCCACCTTGTCAGATCTTGGATGCTAAGCAGAGTTTGGCCTAGTTAGTGCTTGGATGGGAGACCGCATAGGACAACCAGGTGTTGTGAGCTTTTCAGTTTTATTCCTTTTTTTTTAAATAAATATTTGCAAAAAATAATTTCAATTGTTCAAATAGCCCTCTCTTCAAGCCAGCATCCACCTACAGCCACACCAGTCAGATGGTCCACCACCTTGTCTGCTCTTGGATGCTAAGCAGGGTTGGGCCTGGTTAGTACTTGGATGGGAGAATGCCTGGGGTCTGTAAGCTCTCCCATCATCTATATTCAGGGTCACAGAGCCTATCCCAGGAGACACAGCGTGCCAGTCCATCGCAGGGCACACACATGCACTCACACACTACAGCCAATTGACCTCACCTACATGACTTTGGGAGGAAACCCACCATGCAACCTGCGTGCACACAGAGATATGAATCAATCCTGGAGGTGCAAGTCAACTGTGCTAACCACTACACCACTATGCCGCTGTGCTGTAACTGTGTCAGTTTTATTCTTCATATATACAGTATGTATATATGTTTTTTTTTTTTTTTTACTTGTTCAAATAGGCCTCCCTTCAGACCTGCTTTCGCCTCTGGCCTTACCAGTCCGAGATTTATTTATTTATTTATTTATTCATTCATTCCTATTTCTTAAATAGAAAATAAAATGCATTTTATTTGTTCAAATAGGCCTCCCTTCAAACCAGCTTTCTGATCTTGGATGTTAAGCAGGGTCGGGCCTGGTTAGTGTTTTTATTGACAGTTTTATTGCTTATATCGGTGCTTTTTTTTTTTTTTAATTAATGTTTGTTAAAAATAGTTTCAATTGTTCAAATATGGCTCTCTTCAAGCCAACTTCCACCCACAGCCACACCAGTCAGATGGTTCCCTACCTTGTCTGATCTTGGCTGCTAAGCAGGGTTGGGCTTGGTTAGTACTTGGATGGGAGACAGCATATGACAACCGGGTGTTGTGAGCTTCTCAGTTTTATTCCCCTTTTTTTTTCTTTTTTTTTCTTTTAAAATATTTGCAAAAAAATAATTTCAATTGTTCAAATAGGCCTCTCTTCAAACCTCCTTCCAACAGCAGCCACACCAGTCAGATGGTCCCCCATCTTGTCTGATCTTGGATGCTAAGCAGGATTGGGCCTGGTTAGTACTTGGATGGGAGACCGCATAGAACAATCAGGTGATGAGAGCTTTTCCGTTTTATTCCTCATGTAGTTTTTTTTCTTCTTTTTTTTTAAATAAATATTTGTAAAAATTTATTTCAATTGTTCAAATAGGCCTCTCTTCAAGCCAGCCTCCACCTACAGCCAGACCAGTCAGATGGTCCCCCACCGTGTCTGATTTTGTATGCTAAGCAGGATTTTGCTTAGTTAGTTCTTGGATGGGAGACCGCATAGGGCAACCAGGTGTTGCGAGCTTTTCAATTTTATTCCTCTTTTTTTTTTTTTTTTACATAAATATTTGTACAAAATCATTTCAATTGTTCAAATAGGCCTCTCTTCAAGCCAGCTTCCACCTACAGCCACACCAGTCAGATGGTCCCCCACCTTGTCTGATCTTGGATGCTAAGCAGGGTCGGGCCTGGATAGTACTCGGATGGGAGACCGCATAGGACAACCAGGTGTTGTGAGATTTTCAGTTTTATTCTTCATATAGGTTTTTTTTATTGTTTTGTTTTTTAAATAAATATTTGTAAAAAATAAATTTCAATTGTTCAAATAGGCCTCTCTTCAAACCAGCTTCCACCTACAGCCACACCATTCAGATGGTCCCCCACCTCGTCTGATCTTGGATGCTAAGCAGGGTCAGGCCTGGATAGTACTCGGATGGGAGACCGCATAGGATAACCAGCTGTTGTGAGATTTTCAGTTTTATTCCTCATATAGGTTTTTTTTATTGTTCTGTTTTTTAAATAAATATTTGTAAAAAATAAATTTCAATTGTTCAAATAGGCCTCTCTTCAAACCAGCACCCACCTACAGCCACACCATTCACATGGTCCCCCACCTTGTCTGATCTTGGATGCTAAGCAGGATCGGCCCTGGTTAGTACTTGGATGGGAGACCGCATAGGATAACCAGGTGTTGTGAGCTTTTCAATTTTATTCCTCTTTTTTTTTTTTTACATAAATATTTGTACAAAATCATTTCAATTGTTCAAATAGGCGTCTCTTCAAGCCAACTTCCACCTACAGCCACACCAGTCAGATGGTCCCCCACCTCGTCTGATCTTGGATGCTAAGCAGGGTCGGCCCTGATTAGTACTTGGATGGGAGACCGCCTGATTGCTGTAAGCTTTTCAGTTTTATTATTCATTTATTTACTTATTTAAAAGTATTAAGAAAAATCCTGACAGATAAGTGTTTCCGTTGGTGCGCGCAGTGTGTGTGTGTGTGTGTGTGGAATTAGCCCCTTCCCTCGCCTCGTTTTACACAGTAACCTCCCTCTCCCCACCTCGCTTTTTAAGATTCACAACAAACACAAACACACACACACACACACACACACACACACACACACACACACAACGGAAACACAGTTTTAACAGGAAAAAAAGAAATCTCTCTGAGACTGGCATAAGCACATATTAACGGACTCACTTTTTAAGTTTCACAACAAACGCACAGCGGAAACAACGTTTTAAGGGAAAAATGCGAGACTGACATGAGCGCATACTAACAGAATCACTTAAGTTTCACAACAAACGGACACACACATGAACACGGAAACACAGTTTTAACAGGTGTAGCCCACCCACACCGTTCTCTGGGTTTCAAAATGTTATGACTTCACTCATACTAATAGTAAAAGAAACACACTTTGCATGGGAGGAGAATTGGTGATGGGCCTACTAAATTATTTAATTTGGGATGTGTTCACAATACCTATAACTGTGAATATGTATGCGGCTTGGAGCAGAGAGGCCTGGTTAGCTTATTATATAGCTATGTTGCTAATATGAGCATCCACTCCCATGCAACACAGTTTTAACAGTGACAGACCCTTATCCCTGGACCCCAAAATCCTTAAAGGCTTGAAATTAAATACAGGCACAACTATACTTGAAGCACAAATTAAAAGGTTTTTAATTTGACAGAGTGATCATCACATTTAGATATCCTTGCAGTTTTGAACCAAAAAAAAAAAAAACAGTTTTAAACAATACCCGGGGTTCTTTTCCCTCTTTCCCTAACCAGTCTATGGTACCATTACGTTGGCGCGCATGTTGGAGCTCATACAATGCTTATTCCAATGCCTTGGTAGTACTCACAGTTTCCGGAAGCTCTCACCACTTTTAGCGACCATATTTTCTGACGGAGAAACAAATCCTGAGGCGATATCCACGTGTATAACAATCCAGCCGATTTCTGTAACCGTAGAAAGTCCCCCAGCACATCCTTGCAGCAGGAGTCGAAGCACACAGAAGTTTGGAGCGCACGTGCTCCTTACAAACAGAGTCTGCTTCTTCTTCTAGCACAGCAGCTCACTCTTTCTCAAAGTCCAGCTCGCACCCTTAGACATGCGAGCATGCAACTATATTACAATACCTTCTGAGTGTTTTAATTTTCTCTTCTCTGTCCGTTTGTTTATCACAAAACACAGTTCGTTTCTCCGCTCTTGTTCGCCTCTCTCCCCCCCAAAAAAACTCCACCGCACCTTCTGTTTTGTCCCGCCTCCACCTAAACCCGATAGGCAACCTTAGCGGTTACTGATTGCTAGCACAAAAGACTGACATGCATCTAGACCAATCACAGCACAAGAGGAAAAATAACAACAACAACAAAAAGATGTACTCCAGAAGCATCTACCATTTTCTTTTCTCTTAATCACAAACCCATTACTTTTCTGTTTTCCAGAAACATTAACTAAGTTACAATGCTCTACATATTATTAACAGAATTTGCAGTTTGTAAACAGAATTTTTTTTCTCAAGTTAAACATTTGAATAATACCTATTAAACAGAAAACACTTTAAATAAACCATATTTAAGCCCTACACTAGGGCACTACACAGGAAAAAAAAAAATCTCTCTGACCTGGTATGAGTGCATACTAAGGGAATCACTGCTGTAAAGTAAAAAAACAAAAACAAAACAAATGAACAAGCACCTTACGTTTGAAAAGAATCGCGACTGAGCAGAGTCTCTGTGTGTTTGTGAAGCCGGGGAGGGGTTGAAAAGGCGAGAGAGCGTCTGTGCGTGTGTGTGTGTGCGTCGGTGTCAAATTGCGCGTGCAGACTCATAAGTGACAAGCAGAGTTTCTGTGTGTTTGCGAAGCAGTGGGGGGAGGGGGGAAAGGTGAGAGAGTGACACTCGGTGTCAAAATAAGAGTCGCATGTGTGATACATGATACTCGGCGCTCGTAAACTAATACTTGCTCGGTTTCCGAATAAAAGTTTATTAAAAATCTTTGCTCGGTTTGCGGAACACTCGTAAACCACGTTACTCACAATCCGAGGTTCCACTGTATATTTATTTTAAATATTAAGAAAAATGCATTTTAATTGTTCAAATCGGCCTCCCTTCAAACCAACTTCCACCTCTGACCTTACCATTGTGAGAGTGCCCCATCTCGTCTGATCATAGAACCTAAGCAGGCTTGGGCCTGGATAGGACTTGGATAGGAGACTGCCTGGGTGCTGTAAGTTTTTCAGATTCATTCCTCATTTATTTATTTATTCATTTTTCTTAAACATTAAAAAAAAAAGCATTTTAATTGTTAAAATAGGCCTTCCTTCAAACCAACTTTCACCTCTGGCCTTATCAGTCTGACGGTCCCCCACTTGGATGTTAAGCAGGGTCGGGCCTGGTTAGTACTCGGATGGGAGACTGCATAGCACAACCAGGTGTTGTGAGCTTTTCAGTTTTATTCCTCGTGTAGTTTTTTTTTTTATTATTAAATATTTGTAAAAAATCATTTAAATTGTTCAAATAGGCCTCTCTTCAAGGTAGATTCCACCTACATCCACACCAGTCAGATGGTCCCCTACCTTGTCTGATCTTGGATGCTAAGCAGGGTCTGGCCTGGTTAGTAGTCAGATGGGAGACTGCATAGGGCAAGCCGGTGTTGTGAGCTTCTCAGATTTATTCCTCTTTTTTTTTTTTTTTTTTTAAATAAATATTTGTACAAAATCATTTCAATTGTTCAAATAGGCCTCTCTTCCAACCAGGTGTTGTGATCTTTTCAGACCAGTCAGATGGTCCCCCACCTTATCTGATCTTGGATGCTAAGCAGGGTCGGGCCTGGTTAGTACTTGGATGGGAGACTGCATAGGACAACCTGGTGTTGTGAGCTTTTCCGTTTCATTCCTCATGTAGTTTTTTTTTTTTTTTTAATAAATATTTGTAAAAAATAATTTCAATTGTTCAAATAGGCCTCTCTTCAAGCCAGCTTCCACCTACAGCTACACCAGTCAGATGGTCCCCCACCTTGTTTGATCTTGGATGCTAAGCAGGGTCGGGCCTGGTTAGTACTTGGATGGGAGACTGCATAGGACAACCTGGTGTTGTGAGCTTTTCCGTTTTATTCCTCTTTTTTTTTTCTCATAAACATTTGTAAAAAATCATTTCAGTTGTTTAAATAGGCTTCTCTTCAAACAAGTTTCAATCTACAGCCACACCAGTCAGATGGTCCTCCACCTTGTCTGAGCTTGGATGCTAAGCAGGGTCGGGCCTGGTTAGTAGTCGGATGGGAGACCGCATAGGGCAAGCAGGTGTTGTGAGCTTCTCAGATTTATTCCTCTTTTTTTTAAATTTTTTTAATATTTGTAAAAAATCATTTCAATTGTTCAAATAGGCCTCTATTCAAGCCTGCTTCCACCTACATCCACACCAGTCAGATGGTCCCCCACCTTGTCTGATCTTGGATGCTAAGCAGGGTCAGGCCTGGTTAGTACTTGAATGGGAGACCACATAGGACAACCAGGTGTTGTGAGATTTTCAGTTTTATTCGTCTTTTTTTTTTTTTTAATATTTGTAAAAAAATCCTTTCAATTGTTCAAATAGGCCTCTCTTCAAACCAGCTTCCACCTACAGCCACACCAGTCAGATGTTCCCCCGCCTTGTCTGATCTTGGATGCTAAGCAGGGTCGGGCCTGGTTAGTACTTGGATGGGAGACAGCATAGGACAATCAGGTGTTGTAAGCTTTTCCGTTTTATTCCTCACGTAGGTTTTTTATTATTTATTTATTTTTTATAAATATTTGTAAGAAATCATTTCAGTTGTTCATTTAGGCCTCTCTTCAAGCCAGCTTTCACCTACAGCCAGACCAGTTAGATGATCCCCCACCTTGTCTGAACTTGGATGCTAAGCTGGGTCAGGCCTGGTTAGTACTCGGATGGGAGACCGCATAGGACAACCAGGTGTTGTGAGCTTTTCAGTTTTATTCCTCATGTAGTTTTTTTTTTAAATTAATATTTGTAAAAAATAATTTCAATTGTTCAAATAGGCCTTTCTTCAAACCAGCTTCCACCTACAACCATACGAGGCTGAAAGTCCCCCACTTT
>JAAGKR010004711.1:0-35000 GCA_011419295.1 Clarias macrocephalus
TCTCCCTCTCTCTCTCTCTCTCTCCCTCTCTCTCTCTCTCTCTCCCTCTCTCTCTCTCTCTCTCTCTCTCTCTCTCTCTCTCTCTCTCTCTTTTGCTCTCGACATGTGAAATCATTTACTTATTGTAATGTGCAAAATGCCAATTCAAGAATAAGAAAGCGAAATGTAAGATCATTTTTTACTTTCGGTTTTACGTATTGGCCTCCATGTCTTAATATCCCTCCATTTTTCTGTCTCTGTAGGTGTGTGGACATATTTTCAGAAGACTTTGATAAAGAAGTATGCCAGTGAGAGGAACGGCCTTAACCTGGTCGTCGGGCCCATCTTTGACTATGACTCTGACGGCCTTCAGGACTCAGAAGAAAAGATGAAACAGTAAGAGGATTGAGAAAATGGTGAACAGTGAAAAACTTGCTGATGGTTATGAACTTTTGCTTAGCATAAGTGCATCCAGAAAGCATTCAGAGCTTCACTTTTATCACACTTTATGTTATCAGCCTTATTCCAAAATAGATGAAATTTATTATTTTCCTCAAAATTCTACAAGCAATGCCTCATAATAACAATGTGAAGATTTTTTTTTTAATCTTTGCAAATTTTATAAAAATAAAAACGGAAAAAAATCACATGTACATAAGTATTCACATCGTCATTTGCCATGACATTCAAAATTGAGCCCCGATCTGTGGCAGGTATAGTTAACTATAGATATAGTCATTTCTGCACAGGGTGAGGGCCACAGATGTCCTTGTCTTTTATTTGGATCTTAACCGATCTGATCATCTGTGTAAAAGCTAGGAGTGAAAGTAAAATGACTGTAGGATCATGAAAGCAAATGAACCCACATAAGCATGCCATCTGGCATATCAACACATTTATCTTTAATAATTTAATATGTTGTAGAGTGATCTTGTGAAAGTGAGTTTGGATATCTGTGTGGCTGTTTCTAGATATGTGACCAACCCGATGCCCATCCCCACTCATTTCTTCACTGTGGCGACCAGCTGCCTGGACTACACGCAGACCATAGACTCGTGCACCGGTCCTCTGAGTGTGTTCTCCTTCATCCTGCCTCACAGAGATGATAATGATGAGAGCTGCAATGTAAGACAGACCGTTTATGCAGTTAGTTTTATTTGTTTGCTGTCATACAGTTAAAATTGGCCAGGGTCATCAATCCCAAGTGCTTATTTACAAGTTATAAAACACAAGACGCAGAGCAACACATTCATAATACTCTATTAAAGAGTTTCAGGGGACAAGTTGAAGTTGACTGTCTAAAAGGCATCATATTTACTAACCATAATCTAATGAAATAAATATATAATAAATTAAGAATGCTTCTATTCTAAAGTTAACCATATTGTGCCAATTACACAACTAAATAATCATACATTTCCCTAAAATGGGTTTGTTAAGGAGTGTGCGTAGTAAAAAAAAAAAGTGGTAATGGCCATGTTGAACTATTCCTTTAAGGCTATCACATATCACCAAACTACCTATCTATGGTTCAGCTGGCAACAAGTTATTTAATCCTAACTGATGCAGTGAGTAGCTCCTTTTTTTTTAAACAACCATGTCAGAAGACGCTTAGTGAAATTAAATCGCACAAAAAAAACAGTAGAACTCAAGGGATTGAGACTGTGTTGCCTTAAGAAAACCATTTATCAGTGAGGTTAGTCAGAAAAAATGCTACAATTTGCTAGAGAGAATAAAGGATGAACTGTGGAGCATTAGGAAAAAGATCATGTGGTTGGATGAGACCAGATTTATGGGTGTGTCAGCGTAACAAGAGAGGCAGTGATGCCCCCATCATGTCTTGTGCCTACTGTACAAGCCTGTGGGGCAGTGTTATGATCTACGGTTGCTTCTGTTGGTCAGATTTAGTGGTAGCAATGTTATGTGTCCGAAAATTAAGACCAGCTGATGACCTGAATATATTAAATGACCAGGTTATCACATCTATGGATTTTTGTCTTCCGTGATGGCATGGATATTACAAGATGAGGATGTCAGGATTCATCGGGCTCATGCAATGATTCAGGCAGCATTAGAGATTATTTTCACAAATGGATCGGCCACCACAAGGTTCAAACCTTAACCCTATTGAGAATCTTTATGTGCTGGCAGTATGGCTCTTCCTGCATCAATATAATATCTTAGAGAGAAATTAATGTGACTCTGGCTGGAAATAAAAGTGTTATAAAACACAGCCATAACCATTATTTGAGCCAGAGCGATTATTTGAACAGGCAGATCAAATGAATATTAGAGTGTGAGACTTTTTTTTTCCCCGTTCATTTATTTATTTTTTTATTAGTTAGTGAATGATATTGTTTCTCCTGCAGAGTTCGGAGGATGAATCCAAGTGGGTGGAGGAGCTGATGAAGATGCACACAGCACGAGTTCGAGATGTGGAGATTCTAACAGGACTTGATTTCTACCGACGCACCAGCCAAAGCTACACAGATATTCTCTCGCTAAAGACATACCTGCACACATATGAGAGTGAGATCTGAACCACTGCCTTACCTGCACTAATGTATTCCTCCTTTATCAAATCCCACAACCTGACCCCAGACCTGTCTTGCCCCATGACATCAAATGGTTAGGTGTATATTTTTATACAGGCCTCCCTTCAACATTTTGTAGTTGATTATGAGAAAATGTAACTTTTTTATTTTTATTCCAGCTCTGGCTTTTGATGAGAGTGATGATGAGAGTGTGAGTGGAAAAAAATCTGCATGTATACTTTAATGTAATATTGTACTTTTAACATGTACCACTTTTGTGATGTGACTTGTTCATTTTTTAAATGATTTCATGACATTAAACACTTTTGTACGTATGTCCTGATTAGTTTTGTGGAAAACAGCATCATCTAGTGGTCATTTGGCCCAAAATCATTGTATAGCACTAGCTACAAAAGGGATCTGTTCTGACAAAGATAAAAACAAAGTTTTTAGATTATTTGTAAATAGTCAGAAAACTCAAATCATAAGGCATTTAGCAAATAGTAGAATATTAAAATAATATTCATGCTTAATGCTCATTTCGATCACATTTTATGTATAGCTCAATGCACAACGTCACAAGGCAGTTTTACAGGAAAAAAGTGGATATAAATGTAATTTTAAAAAAAGTTTAGATTTGATACTAAAGTACAACATCTAAGTACAACATCTAAAATACTTTATCAGTACCAGATTAGTAGTCCAATGTCTTAATCACTAAGCTGCCCCTGTCTCATGTTTGTAGGTTAATTTGTTTTTTATCAAATTAGTGCTTCAAGCTTTCCCTGAAGATCATACAAAGTTTTTGCAATGTTCCTTTTACCAACACTGAGTGACAGAAGAACAAACACTGCCAAACTTAAGACACCCATGTGCAAAGCCTATATAATATTATATATATATATATAATTACTATTTTATTTATTTATTATATTTTTTTACATAAAGCATTCTTCAGTGGCAGCGTCCCCAAAGTTCTTTCATCAGCAACATAATATGGTTTTGTATTATTCATCCATACATTGTCTTCAGTATACTACTTATCCTGTTTAGGGTCATGGGAGCCTGGATGGAGTCCCTAACTCCATCCCAGTTGACTTAGGGCACATGACAGAGTACATCATTGATGAAGTGCCAAATCATCATCACGCCAAATCCACACTGTATTCTTTTGTGACTTAATTCAAAAAGTGAAACTGATATATTCTAGATTCATTACAAGTGAAGTGAAATATTTCGAGCCTTTTTTGTTCTCACAAAAATCCAGTATGTCAAAAATTTGTAAGTATTTAAATCTGGGTTGGAGTAAATTGCTAATTCTACAGAATAAATGCCATGTATCTCAGACTAGTTCAGTACACACTTGGGGAAGACTACTTACTTGACAGTTGTCCAGAAGACAATCATCGACACCCTTCACAAGCTAACTGAAAGGGAAAAATGTGGTATCATAAGGTGCACAAGCAACAGGGATGACCACAGGCTTAAGAAGTTTGTCAAGCAAAGCAGATTCAAGAACTTTGGAGAGATTCACAAGGAGTGGAGTGAGGCTGGAGTCAGTGCATCAGGAGCCACCATACACAGAAATTGTCAGCAAATGGGCTATAAACTGTTGCATTCCTAGTATCAAGCCACCCCTGAAGCAGAAACCATGACAGAAATTGCTGTGTCGTGCAAAGTCCTCTTTTCTCAAACTAAATTCAAGTTCGTATTTCATTTGGAAATGAAGGTCACAGAGTCTGTTGGAGTGAGACACAGAATCCAAACTGCTTGAAGTTAAGTGTGACTTCAGTAGTTGATGATGACTTGAGGTATCATGTCATCTGCTGGTCCACTGTGTTTCATTAAGTCCAAGGTAACACAGCTGTCGACCAAAATATTTTAGAGCACTTCATGCATTTATCTGCTGACAAGCTTTATGAAAATGCTGATTTCCATTTATACCACAGTGCCAAAACTATACCTAACTGGTTTGCTGCCCATGATATTGCCAACTTGCCTGACCTGAACCTCATAGACAATCTGTGGGCTATTGTCAAGAGGATGATGAGAAACACTTGATTAATACAGACAAGCTAAAGGCTATCAAAGCAACCTGATCTTCAATACTTTCTATATTGTTAATATTTTTTGGACTTTATGCCATATTCATAAAAATGACAAAGAAGGCATGAAATATTTCGTGTTGTAATTAAACTTAGGATATGAGTTTCACTTAAATTAAGAAAGAAATTTAATCTTTAAATGATATTTTCATTGTTTGAGTATAATAACCCATCATTTCACTCACTCACTCACTTATCGTCTATACCGCTCGTATTCAGGGTCACAGGGGGCCAGGAGCCTTAGGAGACTTACAGCACAGGGCAGGATACACCCTGGACAGAGTGCCAGTCCATTGCAGGGCAACCTATCATCTCAAATAATCTATATTTGCCAGCATATTTTTTTTTACAGCTACAAAACAGAAAAAACATTTCAAGTTTTGTATTTGAATCGATAGAAAAAAATCTTTATGTTACGTCAGACTTTAACGGGATTTTGCTAGTTTCCTCTTGTTAAACTCTACATCTCTGCCAAGCACATGCATTAAAAGACGATATCTAAAGCTGATTAACAACGTGCTAACGGTGTGAGCTAAGCCTAGATAGCTGTGCTGTAGATAGACACAAGGACGGTACGTGTTTCAGTTTCCTAAATGACTGTTTGTTTACTCTGTACGCTCGCAGTCACGCCTTGTTTTTGGACCGCACGATGTATACAGCCCGTTTAAACGTGCGGGTCGTTGCATAACACCTGCCCTAACAGGAACGTCTCCGCGTTTGCGCATGGGAGGCGTGGCAACGGCTCCGTCCTGAGTCGCCATTCGCCTAGCTGTATGGTAGTGGGCGTGGTTACAGGGTTCATTCACAAATCTCTGGGGCTGCAGTTCGAGTACACGTGTAACGATAAATGCAATGTTGCCAGATTGGAGATAATCCTCTTTCATTATTATTGTCATATCTCCAAGGATTCGATTTATTTTGTATTATTTCATTCCTATTCATTTGGGGATTGTATGTGTCAATTTAGAAGTTTAGCAATTTAGCTATTTGGGGTATAAATAAATTGTATGATTAGAAAGGAGTCATGTGAATCAATCTGGATAGAGTAATATCAAGTAAATAGCCTGCAAAGACAAAGACAAATACAAAGAGCATTTTTTAAAAATGTGTGTGTGTATGTGTGTGTGTGTGCACATGTCCTCTAGGGTTCATGGTTTGATTCCTACCTCAGGTTTGTGTGAACGGAGTTTGCATGTTCTCCATGTAAGGTCTCCTCAGGGTGCTCTGGTTTTCTTCTACAGTCCAAAGACATGCAGATTAGGATAAGTGGCATTTGGTAGTGTGTGAATGTCAGTGTGTGTTTGTGTGTATATGTGTGTGGGATTGGTATCCAGGATGTACCCCACCATGAGTCTCCTGGGATAGGTTCCAGGCCCCTTACTGCACTGTATACATGGTAAAGATGTACAGACGGTGTGTGTGTGTGTGTGTGTGTGTGCGTGCGTGCGTGCGTGTGTGTGTGTGTGTGTGCGTGCATGCGTGCATTGGGCGTGTGCATGGTATAAAATGGCTGGCAAGGATATCACCGATTAGAATTCTTCTGATTCCAGTGCATTAGTTTGAGATCTTTTATTAACATATCTTTATTAAATCTATTGAGAATGAAGCTTTCGTTAGAGAAGGTAGCAATGTACCAGGAGATGCATTGCTACATGATAAGGTGTTATACACACACAAGATTTGAAATTATTACTGTTTTGTATGTAAAAGTGCAGTTTGTAATAGTAAAAGCATTACTGTATGTGTGAAAACATAACATTTTAAAGAAATCATAGAAAACATGTCATTGTTAATATCGCCATGTGATTAATTTATTCTTTTTCTTTTTCTCTTAAACTTTGACTAGAATAATATATGAGTATGTTATTTGAGACAAACCCATGGACTCCACAACTGACTTTTGTTCTCCTATTAATTTACATTTTAACTGATATCATATCAATTCACTTCCTGATTCTGATATCATTTGTCATCATCGGAATGTAAACTTATGCAATTTGTTGACTGTCAATGAAACGACTGAGAATGACAATACAAAGTGCCTTTTTTTTTTTTTTTTTTTGGTATTTTGGTCCATCCACATCACATCAGGTGACAGATACTCCACACCCTGGAGATATATGCATCGTTTCTGTGGCAGTTACTTAAGCTTGACATCTGATTGTCTTTGATTCACACATTACAAGCAATTTGGGAACGTCTGTTAGCCTAACTTGCATGTCTTTGGACTGTGGGAGGAAACCAGAGTCTCACTCACTCATCATCTATATCGCTTTATCCTGTATTCAGGGTTGTGGGGCGCCAGGTGCCTATCACAGGAGACAGAGGCAAGAGGACAGGGTGCCAAACCATCACAGGGCACACACATCCACACACTCATTCACACACTATGGGCAATTTGAGAACACCAATTCGCCTAATCTACAGGTCTTTGGATTGTGGGAGAGAACCATAGTATCCAGAGAAAACCCACCAAGCACAGGGAGAACATGTGAACTCCATTCTGGTGAGAATCGAAAACTGACCCTAAAGGTGTAAGGAGACACCACTACTCTGCCATACACTCATGACCGGTGTGGACAAATCATTAGACCAAGCGAGAAAAAAAATTAGATCAAGATAAATAATTTCAGAACTTTTTCCACATTTTAATGTGACCTATAACCTGTATTTTTATACACTTAACCTTGGAAAATAGTTTTCTGGCATAAAATTTGGTTATAAGTGTAATGGGAATTAAAACCTGTGTGTTTAATTTATTAGCACACATCCTCCAGTGATCAGCGTGTGAATCCCAAAAGACTCTAAAGTAAAAACGGTAGATGTTCACACTCATTACAGATTCAGCCCAGGAGTGTGATACTAAAGCACACGTCAAACACGTGTGGGCGTGCTC
The DNA here is from genome assembly GCA_011419295.1 of Clarias macrocephalus. Lineage (NCBI taxonomy): Eukaryota > Metazoa > Chordata > Actinopteri > Siluriformes > Clariidae > Clarias > Clarias macrocephalus. Next base: position 7,515 of record JAAGKR010004711.1, read on the forward strand.
AAAACGTGGTGTTGTGCACACCGGCCAATCAGTGGCTGTTAGATTACTGGCTCGCGGCTCCAGCAGTGGGGGGAGGAGCATCCGGAGAGCACGCAATGATTGGCTGCGTGCAGCGGGGACTAAATCCGGCACGTGTATCCGAGCGCATGCTGACGTTGAGAGAGAAGAGGAGAGAGGGAGTGAGTGAGGAGAGAAGCGGAGACGAGACACGAGTCAGGACACACTCCCGCCGAGCGACGCACGTCTGTCTGAGCCGCAGGACTGCGATCGGTGTGTGAGGTGAGAATACTGCAGTGTGTTTACTCCTGAAGGATATACAGGACAGAGAGATAAACAGTCCTGTAGTAACAGATCCCTTCCTGCTTCATTTAATGCGCACATCACTGATCTAGAATCAGTGTCCGCATGGACCAGACTGTTTGTTTGCTTGTTTGTTTTGCTGTCTTGTTTGTTTTTCTTGCTCTATTGAATCCGCAGTGCTTTTACTTTTCTTCCTCCTCTCCGGGGAATCCTTCTGAGATTTTGTGTTCCTGGGTTCCGTTCTGTTTGGGTTCCAATGAAGCTCTGACTTCTCCATCATTATCTATACCGCTTTATCCTGAATACAGGGTCATGGGGACCCTGGAGTCTATCCCAGGAGACTACGAGGCGGGGTACACCCTGAATGGGGTGCCAATCTATCGCAGGGCACGCACTGACACACACACACACACACACACACACACACACACACACACACACACCGGAGCACCTGGAGGAAACCCACCAAGAACAGGGAGAACATGCAACCCTGGAATCTCGAGGTACAAGGTTATACTGCTAACCACTAAGCCACCAAACAGCCTCCTGTACGTTACCTTGAAAGGTATTAATGTAATATCCTATAGTGGTTACAGCACTGTGTTGCGTTATATCTTGTATTTCATGTTAGTGTGAGTTGAACTGTGAGTTGAACTGGGTTGGCATTCTGTCACAGTCTCCAAACTTTTGTGTCTGTTGGCATATAATGTATTTCTATGTCTAAATGTGGCGTAGTGGTTTAGCACCGGGGCCAATCGGTCGGGTTTGATTCCTTCCCCAAGCCTGTGTACATGCAGTTTGCATGTTTCCATTGTTCTATGCTTGGTGGGTTTCCACAGGTACTCCAGTTTCCTTTCACAGTACAAATGCATACAGGGTAGGCTAATTGGCATTTCCAAATTGTTTGTAGTGCGTGAGCAAATGTGCAAAACCGTTAGTCCAATGGATCGGCACTCTGTACCCCACCTTGTGACTTGATTCTGCATAGATAGTTTGAGATAGGAGTAAGTGATTTCTATTTGTATTTAACTGCATTCCAGTATTAGTATTCTTGTATACAGTATGTCTGTATGTCAAATAATTAGCCCAATCAGACTTTGTGTCTTTGTCATTTGTTTTTTTCTATTCTTAAATTCCTTGTGGTCAAGTAGAGTAAAGAAGACTAAAGAATACTTTAATTCTTAAAGACAAATGTCATGTTTAATGTTTGTCTTCAAAGTTCCACTGCCTGCTGCATCACACACCTTGGATGAGGCTGACGGTGTCATGATTGTAAATAAATGCATCAACTTACGGATGATATTTTCAGAAACTGGAACATCTAGTCACGTGCAAACATAAATGTAAAAAAAAAAAAAACTACAAGAGACTATAACTACACAGTAATTCCATCCTCAGGAATTTATAGACACCTTTCTAGTCTGTTTTACTGCACTCAACTACTTAAATAACTCAAAATATTACAATTGACTGGAAACTGGTGAATACTCTTTATTCAAATGAATTATCTATGAATTCTCATCATTTCATCACTTTTGGATGGGAATGACCTTAGACCCACCACTGGAGCCACCTCTGTAAGTAGGTCTGGATAAGCTCAAAATGGCAACATAGAGCCATATTGGGGACTAACTACATGCACAGTGTAGGTAGGGGGTCTGGTGAAATGCCAGTAAGCATGTGATTGACAGCTTTAGATGGACCAGGCCCTTGAAGTGAAAACTGGCTTTGGGAATGTTGAATGTTATTTTACTGGAAATTGTGTGTAGTTAGTGCAAGATTTCCATGGAAAGCACTAGATATAGTTGGCCTTACATCCACACACAATATAGGTCCTGGTATCAAAACGTTTATTCAAGAGTGGTCTCTCTCACTATGGAGTTTAAACAGCCCTATGTCATGCTTGTTGTTATGTACAAGGCTTCATTTAATTGAGAAAGGGCAACTTTGTGAGAATACAAAGCTCTTGATTGTTGTATCAGATACTGGTTTGCAGTATTCAGCCTTACATGTACAACATTTGGAAGACAAACATATGCACAGAAACTTACATTTACGTCATTATATGAGGGTGAGTAAACATTATCCACACGCTGGCTATAGAATATATTTTAATTAACCTTTAGAAAATACAAAGAATTTTTTTTTTTTGTAATGTTTAAATTTTTTTAATTTTTAATAAACTTCCCATCTGTGAACAAGCTTTTGTATTCCCTCATTAAAAATGTTTACTCCCCTACATACATCTGAGCAGTTTTAGGTTGAGTGCTTTGCAGGGCCTCAGGGGCCCAACAGTGGCAGCTTGGTTGTGCTGAGATTTGAACCCATAACCTTTAGATCGGTAATGCATTGTCTTGGGGTGGAAAAGATGTTTAAAAGAGTGCCTGCTCCTTAATGATGGAGATAATTGAGAGGAACAGCTTTCTGGATCTGGGAAATGTTATCAAACCTCTGTGAACACCAGGAAATGTCAATAACAACAACTTTGTTTGAAGCTTCGCTTGCAGGAAATACTATCTCTAAAAGTATTTTTTTCTGTACTGATGTGCTCAGAGGTGGTGTGTCTGAATTACCGAGGGAAGATGTCATGTTGAAGTTGAAGAAGACCCTTAGTGTAAGATGGAGAGTTTTCTGAGAGGTACTGTATAGGACAGCCAGGAGGTCTGAAAGCAAAATCAGTTTATGTACAGGCTAATTATACTGCTTATTAGAGTTGCACAAATAATAATAATGATAATAATAATAATAATAAATAAAATTTTGATTAATGTACTAATGAAACCTTCCCACAGTAACCGCTCGCTTTTATTTTTCTAAGGGACCCGAGTGACGATCTTACCTAAAATCCTGTTTTTCTGATTTGGGACCAAGTGCCCTTGTGCATTTTGGACACTCAGACAACTACAGAACGTCATCACGTGTGTTAGTTTATATTATTATAATTATTATTATTTTATCAGCATAAGTAAATGTAACAGTGTTGGGTAGTTTGTTATGTTCTAAATACATAGTTTACAGTGTAGAATTTATTGTTGTCAAAGGGTTTATTGCTCAATCTTAACACGTGTCCAGTATACTGCTCTGCAGCTCTCGCTCTGTTCTCAGCATCTCTGTGTAACCGCTCACTTGCTGGGCCTAACACTGCGTCTCACTGCAAGTCAGACTCCTTGGTGTCAAACTCATTTGTCAAAAACAAATAGCTCATGACTGACTGGAATTCAGCAAGCAGAGCGTTGTGATATTGAGCATACGCAGCAAATACAGTTTGATCACAAAGCAAGTGTGAGTTTGATGGAGTAAGTGAGGATTTAAGTGAACAAAAATAAAATCAGGGTGCAAAACAGTTTTTGATACGAAATAACAGCATACTACTCTAACTCTTGATTAGGTTAACTTGTTTAGCTTCACCTTCTTCACACGTCAATTGAGTAACAGATGCGCAAGTGAATCACCGTCATTCAGAAATGAGATTGCATGTATGTATGAATCGAGATTTTTTTTTTTATTAATCGTGCATCCCTACATACAGTTTTAAGGACACCCAAAAATGTGTCTTTAAAACAGAGCCAGATCTAAATGGAGAAGATTGATCAACTCATTTGGGAGGGTTTGTTTGGGGCATGAAAAGAAACAGATTTTCACACTCATTCTGCACTCAGGTGTCAGGTTCCATTCTCACTGTGTGAGTTACATATGCTAAGACAACCAGGCCAAACTACTCCCTTCTCTCTCACTCGCACGCACGCACGCACACACACCTGCGCGCGCATACACGCACACGCCAAAGAGAAGAGAATGGTCAGATCTCACGGACCCCGTGTACACCATTGTCTCTGTTTTGCCCAAGAAAAACAATGTGTCCCTCTACTTCACATTTTCTCCACAAACTACATAGTTTAAGTTTCCTATGCAAAAATCTGGTTCTGAAAGTTAAATTCTTCAGAGTTAAATTGTTAAGATGGTTAAATATAAATATGTATGGTAGACTTGTGAAGTTTAAATATTCCTTATTCATATGTTGTCTGTTTCTTTACATGGCATCCAGTTACACGAACTTCAAAAAAAAAAAACAGTACTTAATTAAAATGTTGTTGGTCTTTCGACTGTTCCCATCAAGCGATCTGCTAAAACTTGGCACAGGGTTATAATTATATTTTGATAGTTTAATTTTCATGTATAAGATTTCATTATCAAACTGTCCTGTAAACGTATCCGATTTCATTAAAATAGATGTTCAGTATTATAGCCTCTTCCACACACACACACAAGCTCACAGTTGTCTATTGACAGGAAAGGATGAGTGTCGTCTCACACATCCAAAAAACATGGCCACTTTTACTCTCTTTTTTTGCTCCAGTCTGTGGCATCATCTGGATTTGAATTCACGATCCCTGGATAGATTGCAGTCTCTTTTTTTGGGTAAAGAGCATTATTGTTGTTATTATTAACTAGTACTGGACAAACCAGTTTATTGTAGTGCTCATTCACCTTCTTGTTGCAGTTAACTGGTGTGAATACTCTGTGGTGACTGTATATCATGGGCACATACCTGAGACTTCTTTCACATATGGACTTGAAGAACACTTGAATAACACTGGACTTGAAGGAAGCGGTTTGGTGTGAATGTTAGCCAGAGGTGACATCCTGAGAAGATCGACCAAGATTCCTCAAACCTGTAGACGGGTTCTTGCAGGAGTGATGGGCAACAGTTTACTGGGAATAACTTAAATGACATGTTTGACTGTTTGATTATACATATGATTATTTATTCAGTAAATCCATACAAGACAAAGTCGAACACATTAGCGTTAGTGGTGACATGCAAAGATGAGGGACTTTTCTAAACTGAGAGAAATAGGATATAGGATATACTGGTATATAAAGTGATTCAGAAATGATGTTTTAATGTTTGAATTCACATGATGACTGGATGAATTGATCTTTGAGGATGAACTTGAATCTATGAACATTCCAGTCAAAGCCTGTGATGGTAGGTGGGTGGGGGGGTTTACTTATCTGTTCCACATCATGTGTGCTCTTTCATGTTGGTGGAGGCTAGAAGCAGGTATTCCAATGGCACTGCTTGAGCTGGGTCCTGTTCTTTAGTCACATGTGCTTGCAGATTCACAGATAGAGAAGTGTAGTTTGGGTGTATGAGGAAACGAAGCGAGTGCAAATCTGGATGGGGGGGATGGGGCAGACAGTAAGTGTGTGTGTGTGTGTGTGTGTGTGTGTGTGTGTGTACGCATGTGCGCACATGCACTGGAAGGGTCTGAAGAGTATTTTACATGCGCACACACACACACATATACAGTTCCATTTCCCTTTCATTGCCCACGGAGGTTCAGCCATGGTGATGTAGTCCATTTGATGCTGAATGCAGCTTCCAGCTGACAATTATGCTTACACAGTATTTAAATTTTTTTAGTTCATTAAGTTGTTGGAGTATTTTTTGTTGTTATTGTTTTTATTATAACTACTTAATGACCTAAAGTGTTAAAATAAAGATTATTGTTTTTATAGTATTTTTCTCTCACCCCCTTCTCTGTTTCTTCTTTTCATTTTTCTCTCCAACTGTCTGCCTGTCTGTCTGTCCCATAGACATGCAGTCAGTAGAAAGTACATCCACTCAGACGTCACCCAATTGTCTCAACTTTGGTCCCGAAGACTCTGAAGCCTTCCTGTCAGGGGATGAGAGGTCAGAAGTCACTGGAGATCACAGTCCATCAGGATTGTCCTCCTCCTCCTCCTCAGGACAGGAATGGAGCAGCACAGAGAGCGAGCGAGAGAAAGAGAACGAGACAGCCGGAGGCACACAGGGAGACCTGCTGTTCGCTCAAAAAGTGAGGACGTCTAATGTTATTTACATAATGTATTCACATTCATATCAATTCAAGTATTTTTTTTTTATTAAACAAGACATCTGCACAGAAATTTCTGCATACATTTACTGTAGATCCTTAATAAAAAAAAACAGAGGTGAATCAAACTAAACTCAAAAGGGAGTTTCATTTTCATGGCAGGAGAAAGTGTAACCCACATGAGCATTAGGGTCTTGTTGTTGTTTTTTGGTTTCTTCATTTTGTTACTTCATAGTTGTGAATCAATAATATCCTTGTGAAGCTATCTACTAGATAAAGAATAGGAAGCGGGTTCATGGACTGTTTCCAGTGTATAGTATAGTATATACTGTGTAAAGTGCAATCTTTAGGCTACCCATTTAAAAGCGTCCACTGGAGTCTTCATCATTTTTATACGGTGTGATCCAGGTCAGTCCCGCAACAATTCTTGGTCCAAATATCTGTAGCAGAAGTGAGTGATTCTCAGTGGAAGAATCCTCCAGGCAGAAGCACAGCATCAGGTTCATCAGGTACGTCTAGAGACTGAAGAGTCAGGGTCATAATCATCTCATGAGGCAACAAGTCGCAAGACAGATTATAAGTTGTGGTCTAAGAGGGTGAATATTATGTTCAAAGTACAAGACAAGCTACGACAGTGTAGCTAAAAGGAAGAGCCAGAAGGTAACACAGGCAGGTGGGCGACTTCTGATTAAAGCAGGCATGGAGGATTATAAAAGACTGATTAGGTACTGTGGTACAAGGCATTCAGTGCCTCATCAAGCAATAGTAAGGAGTCATGCTGCTGCATTCTTGACTAACTGGAGCTAGTGTATATGGTACTGATAGAGGTGTATTGACGAACTTGATCTCAGCAACTTTTTATTTTTTGCAATTATGCTACCAGAATGTAAGTTCTATAGACCTGAAACGTGATAAAAACTAATCTGTATATAGAAGTACCAGTCAAAGGTTTGGACACACCTGCTACTGACTCAGTGTTTTTTGTTTTGTGATTTATTTTCTACATTCTACAACAATACTGGAGATTTCAAAACTACGAAATAAAACATGGAATTAGTTTATTAAGAGCAAGCTCCATGATGAAACTGACTCTCATGAAGACCTTCCCAGGGACACAAGACCAAAACTGTCCTCTGAAGTTCATTTAGAGTCAACAGCCTCAGAGATCACCAATTAGCCGTTATGAAGGATTTACAGCGCATAAGTAGGAGACACGTCTCAATATAAACTGTTCTAAGAAGATTATTACATATTTTCTACGCCTTCAGCATTTTTGTACAGTGCAGAAAGAAATAAAAACCAGGAAAGACAATGAAATTAGAAGGGGTGTACAAATTTTTGACTGGTAGTGTGTATGTGTAATTTACACCTAACAGGATTTTTTTTATGTTGCCTGTAATTCATTCTGTCTCTGTCTCTCACTCACTCGATTTGTCTCTTTCTCCCTGTTAGTGTTTGGAGCTTCGTGGTTTCATCCGGCCCCTTCTTGAACTTTTGAACGGCCTCAAGAAAGGACGATTTGACAAAGGTGATTTGTGAGCATGTGTAAAGTTTTTAGCACATTCCTGACGTAAAATTTTAGCACTTTGGAGAAATGTAATGAGAGCTGTTTGTATGCAGATTAATAGTTGCTAACGCTTTTCCAACCAAAGAGTGTTACAAAATAATGCACAAATACAACTCTGACAAGAACCAATAGCTAACCAATTGAGTAAATTTTAGACGTGCATCAGTAACGGAAAGAGTTAGACACTTGACTACAACACTTCAACACTACTTCTTATTCTCTTGTAAAATAATTTTGCTTGTCTTAAACATTCATTTCTTGAAATAAATATGTATATTTTTTACTTCAAAACTTAAGTAAAATATGCCTGGAAAAAGGATTTTTAAAAATTATATTTAAGGACAAATCATGGATCTTTGTCCTCTTCCCCCTCTCACATACTCTCCTCTGGGTGCTTTAATTTTTTGTCTCAGTAAACTGAAAATGTATGAAATATGTATTACTTTAATGTATTTAGTTATTTATTCATTTAGTGTGAATGCAGAAGTTCCTGACTGCACAGCTGTTTATATCACATCCCTCACTACTCTCCTTAAACCTGAACTAGTGGAAATGCTCATTTAAATTTTTTTCTTTTGGCTGACGGTTCTCTGTGATTACTTTGTTTATTTTAAAATTCAAAAATTCAATCAGGGAAATTTCAGCCTTTACAGGCATTATATGCCACAGTATCTCCAGAGACATCATCAGGAAGAGGATTAAAAATGTCTGAAGTTCCCCTCCTGAGGATTCAAGTACTAGCTTATTTTCTAAAGTCCATATTTATGCACTTAATTAGATCGTCCCACTTTTGAGTTGAAACACGTTAGTAGCCTAGTTAATTGGACTTCTGGGACAAGCATCATACAGTAATTACTTGTTGGGCCAGTTAATGAATTTTGATTTACCCAGCTTTAACCCATACATATGGCTGCTATGAGTGTTCCATCTTCAACAAATCCTCTGTAAGCATCAGTCATTCTGCTTTAAATTCTCCTTTTTTAGACCACAACATCAATGCATTGAAAAACAGGAGATGAGCCACATGTATTCAAAAAGTCTATTTAATACTTTACTTAATTAATAGTCAGTTGATTAATATGTTTGTCATTCACATGTTGACCAGCACAGTCTCGGCTTATGCTTGAGGGCTGTAATCACCACTGTGTGTGATTGAGTGTGAGTGAGTAGACAGGATTTCCAGTGCTTACATCTTTCTGGTTAATGTGCAAGAAAAAAAAATTGATGTAGAATCAGTAGCTTATGATAATTCTACATATAATAGAATTCTACTATAGTAATAATTATATACTAGTAATAAAAAATATACTAATTCTTCATATAGTAGTAATTTTATGGCTGTTGGACTTTATAGTTAGTAATTATTGAACCGATCAACAGAAAATTGGATTTCAACCTGTTTGAGTTGTGTGATTTTTATTGAGTTATTTTTATAAAACATTTTTGCATACAACATTGTAACTTTGCTTGTTAAGAGCATGTACAATACATAGGGTGCTGTAAAATAGTCAATAATTAAATCCAATTTATTTCACTCATTCTCACTCATTCATCATCTTTACCGCTTTATCCTGTATACAGGGTCGTGGGGCCCTGGAGTCTATCCCAGGATACATGGGTCACGGGTCGGGGTACACCCTGGATAGGGTGCCAGTTAATCTCAATTTTATTTATCATGCAGATTTACAAGAATCAGAATTCTGAATATATATTTAAAATTGTAATAAATTGAAAATATGAATTAGTTTATTTATAAATGTACATCTTGATTAGTTTGACTCTAATTGGGGGCAGGGAAAAACCCCCTGAGATGACAGGAGGAAGAAAGTTCGTTGAGCAGAGTCATCCTTATTTGGGTCATACCGGACAGCACGACCATAAATAAACCCATTCTGTTACTGTGAGCTATATGGTTTAAAGTGCCATATATACAGTATCGCAGGAAATCAGAGCAACTGCAGTCAAAAGCCATCATAGCAATGCTGTTTGTATCAATTGCAGTCCAAACCATCTTCATGTTTTCTCAGTGGAACTGTCGTAAGCAGTCCTTCTGTATGTATCTACTGTATAAGCAGACCATTGGGGCTGTTCTCAACAACCATGAGGGTTCTCCAAGTGAGAAGAACTCCAACCAGAAGTAGGGCATTAGAATGGATCCAAAATGCTGCCAAAATGCCACCTGTGTCCGTGTGACGTCATCGTTTTAAAAAGTTTACTGGAGCGTGCAGTCAGCGGTCAGCCAAAAAAATGGAGCTCGGAAAAAGATTATTATTATTATTATTATTATTATTATTATCGACGACTATATCATATTAATATGACACAGTAATTTCAACTTTAATTAAATTAAGAAATCTTTAATATTATATAGGCTAATAATCTATTAGTAATATCATATAATATATTATTATTATTATTATTATTATTATTATTATTATTATTATTATTATTATCAATAATGCGGAGGAAGTGACATCAGCACTGGTGACTTTACAGAGTGTTCTGAACGGTGGAGTTTTTTCCAGGGAAGTTCCCTTCACCAACATTCACTGCAAACTTGACAAAACACAGTGGACCAACACCAGCAGGTGACATGACACCCCAAATCATCACAGACTCTAAAAAATTTACATTGGACTTCAAGCAACTTGGGTTCTGTGCCTCTCCACTCAGTTAAATTATTTTATTTCTCAAGGAAGTAGTTGTATGGATAGTTCCAGTTAATCATACCACTTGGGTTCAATTAGCCATATCTAACATGTACTAAATAACCTGTAACTTGGTTTAGCTCAGTGGGCCTGCAGAAGCTTCATATGAGTCTTAGCTAAACTTTGGAATGCATTTTTTTGCACAGAACATGGAAAGCCCTTTTAAAAGATTTGAGATAAGGCTAAATGCAACGGGGGACTGAATCTGGAATGGGATGTTAAACAATCACATTTTTAAAATCACGTGAAGAGATGTAGTACAGCAGACATGTATTAACATTGACTGTTATTATTTGTGGCTGACGTTCTATCACTTGTGTGTTTATTTGACAGGCCTAAGCAGTTTCCAGCAGAGTGTGGCCATGGACCGAATCCAGAGGATCATTGGAGTGCTGCAGAAGCCACACATCGGGTAAATTACCATTACCAACATAAGCTGTACATATGCCAAAAGGGCCAGCAGAGTCCTGGACATATACATCAGCATTAGCATAACAGAAAAAGCCATTAATGACTCAAAACAGCTTGAAGGCACCATGAAAGCAGTTGAAGAAAAACAAAGCTAATTTCAGAGCAAGAGTTATGAAAAATGGTATTTAATAGGAGTTCAATACTGTGAGTATGTTAAACAAAGGGTACCATGTATTGTACATTGGACAATTAGGCATAAATAGATTTCTGTATCTCTATGAGATTGTGTCCACCAACATGCTAACTCAATTTGACCTGTGTGAAGCACACATCCAGATCAAAGGATCTTTGAAAAATATTTTCTGAGCAGCTTAATTTTCCTAGTAATAGCCCAAAGCGTTAGCGAAACAATATGAAAGGTCATGAGAGGCGATGGAGTAATTGGGCATCGACAAAACTGCACTGTCATGGAAAAACTGTTTTCTCTAGGATTCAAACAATGTAAAATTTCCCTTCCACGTATACGAAAGACCCCAGTGACAAGCTGTTATACAGTGACACAATAATAATTGTGAGGCAAAAATTGTTAGTTGCTGCACATGTTGTTGAACTCTCTGGATTCACTGTTTCTTTCCTTTAAAGGGAGAAGTATTTGCCGACTCTGCTGCAGGTGGAGATGATGCTAAAGCTTTGGTTCCCTCAAGTGAGCATTCAGGCTACAGTCACAAGTGTGTCTCAACACCTAGGACAGGGCCCGTCCAGCAGCAGCACACCTCCACACAAGCAGAAAGACCAACTGCACATTCCGGTTAAGGTCAGCGTGGCCAAAATCAGCCGTCCTCTTATCTCTAACTAAACCAAAGCTGTGATGTACCTTTTGTGAGTTACTGAATATGTCTTTGATTAACAAGGAAAAGACAAACAGCAATTTAAAGAATTCTGATGATGATTTTGTTTACTAATTTTTGTCAACTTGGTCTGTCTCTAATTAGAAGCGAAGACTGAGCTGGTCGGACACAGACGCTTCTCCTACTCCCACTCCTGTTGCATGTAAGTGCTTCCACATAAAAGGTCAGCAGAAAGAAGAACAAAGGCAAGGTTTGTCTGTTAGCTCTGTGCCCGCATCCCATGTAGACCGATCCGACTGGAGCAGTGAGCAAAAGTCAGCTCCCAGAGGCCTTTGTGGCGCCGAGCCTGGCCTGACATGGGTCCACGTCCCCCCGATCCTTTCTCCACCCAAGTCTCATCCCCTTCTCAGTGAGAGAGAAGGTGGAACCAAAGACATCAAAAATGACCACTTTTTACTTACACCTCCTCCACCGGCCAGCAGGGGCAGTCCAGCAACGCAGGACAACTCCATATCCTCAACTACGCCCTGCTCTGACCCAGTGACTTACCAAATCCAGCCAGTGACTCTGGTGACTCCGACAGAGAGGCAGAGTCCGTCTCCTTTGGTCACAGAGCAGCTTTCAGGCATAGTACAAAGTCAGAAACAAACACAGACTTGTTTGGAAAACTTTTGAGAGATTTCTTTTTTTAATGATGATTCTTTATCTAAATTAGTATTTTATTAAGGCAGCTTAGCCTTTGCAATTTCGTTCATAAAAAAAATATGATCAAACAGCATTGGAGGCCCATGACCATCAGCAGCAGTGTGACTGGCTGATCCAGCCGGTGTGTGCATGCTTTTTAGGAACTTTGCTCTAGAAGTTTGTCTAAGTTACCTCATAAAAATTTAGCCTGCATGGTGAATGAAAATTTTCACAATATTTGATGATCTTTAGAATAAGAAAGTCATTAGGACTCGAGGAAGAAAATACACAGAACCTAGCTACAAATACACAGGACATACATACACCCGCTTTTCCTTTCTGCGGAATCTGGGTTTCCGTTTTTCAGAAGGGAAATCATGGGAGGAAATAACTGCAAAGGCACAACGTTTCCAACGAATGTAATGTTGAATTTAAAAGCAGAAGATATATGCAGGATAAGCAGGATAAGCAGGATATGAAAAGAGTTATTTGTAAATTATTCTAATGAGGATTTACCCATTAAATGAAATATGAATTAAACTTCAGGTCATTCAGAAAACAATGAATGTACAAGTTTTGGACAGAGAGGATGGATGGGTCGAGAGAGGGGAAAAGATTCATCAACTGTATGTGAAATAGAAAATGCTCCTCTCACACAACCCGTCTCCTATATTTCATGCTGCAATTTAGGAAGATCATGACTTCCATATAGCTCTACCAGGAAATCTATACCTTATGCTTTCTGGTCTTTACATCTTAACGATACTCCTTCCTACGCTCACCTTGTCCACTGTTCATGCAGCAAGCCTTTTCAGGAGCAGCATCTTTTCACCCTGAAGGACTTAAGAAGCTACTTGGATGAGTATTGAAACGTTTCTACCTAACAAGTTCCAGTTGACACTCCCAGATTCAGAAAAAAAATGTGTTCTATGGAGAGCCTGTGTTCAGATGTTCTCTAAATGTGAAGCTTGATTGACAGGCAGATTCACATCCTGGCATGAGGTACTGGAAATCCCCAAAAGAAATCCCCAAATTAAGACAAATATGGTTAGCCATTCAATCAGGACAAAAGGAATGACACCATGAAAAGATGGTAGGATACACAATATTTTTGTTTAGACTGTTATTGAATATTAACACTGGCACTGTTAGTGTTTTTGACTTTTAAAAACGTCTTACATCGCCTTCAAATCTACCGGTTTGCCTACTGGATTTTCTGACAGGAGCAGAAGGTTTTAAACACACTGACAAGCTCGATCTCTCTTTAACATCACCGTGCAGAAAACGTTTTAATGTCTTGGCTCTTACATACCTGACATCTAATGAATGTCTCACTCAGATTTAATCATCAAAGATTTTTTTAAGCATCTTGCCTTTCTCCTGCTTCTGCCTAAACACACAGAATCATATGTTTAACTCAGCACTTCCACTCAACTGGCAAATACATTCAAGCAAGGAGTATTCGTGTATATACTGTAGGTTGATAAAGTCTTGGGGTTGCAGTCGCTGTAATGTCCATTTTGGATCATTTCCCCAAACAAGGTTGGGAACCTTTGGTTTAGAAGGTATCATTTGCCATTTTCTTTTCAGATCTCGCAGGTTTTTGCCTTTTGTGGTGTTTTGTTGTCCCTGAAATGTAAATGAAAATGTAATGAAATGTAAATTCTAGATATATGAAATAAGGTTTCATTCAGTTTTGACTCCCCAATATGATCTGATGCTCACACTTTAAATATGTTGAAATAAAATATTTCAGTGTATGTCCTGATGTAGCTAATAACACAAAGTACAGTATATAGTGAACACTGATTACTATATAGATTCTATTCTTAGTGTTAGCGTTGCGATTTAAGTATGACAGTACAATCTGGAGTGTGTTATTCTGTTTATACCACAATGAAATTCCACTTTTACGTTTACTTTATTAATAAATGACGCATAACACATTTTACCAGTCTAGATTTAATAGGAAATGTCTCACCAGCGTCTTTTCTCTATCACTGAATAAGCTGTTACTGTAAGTGTAGAAACGATGCAGTCACCAGCATGATGTGAAAGTAGTTCCGTATGGGCTGCAGTACTGGAAAGAGAAGAGAGCAGATGCCTGCCAAACCCTACATTGAAAACCATTCACAGAAGCATTTTTAATAAGAAAACACATCTGATAACTTTCTCATCAGTAATCGCTTCTACCTCTTTTCACATGGCCTCTGGACAGTCTGTGTTGTTTTGTTCATGCCTAAGATGAGCTACAAAGCTAGCTAGCTTCCAACACATGACTGAATCCAGAATCCCTTTCTAATCATTGATCAATACCACTACTTAGTGTGTGGAACAAGGGATTGTACAACCTACATTCAACCCTGGAAACTGGGAAGTTAGCTGATTATTCTAAGGTGGAATAAGTGAAAATATATAGTAAATCTTGTATGTTTCTCAGGACTGTCTACCACCTCCATGGTTTATTCTCGTCACCTTTTGGCTACATAGTACCGGTGAGAATTTAAAGCTACTTTCACACATGTTAATTACACTTATTGTCGGTCGCCAGCTCTGTCAGTCAGTGTTAGTCTGTTCTGCCAGTCATGGGGGGATATGAAAGCAAAATAACTTAAATAAGGATAATAATATTATTATTATTATTATTATTATTATTATTATTATTATTAAGTTGTTTGTGTGAAACTGTTGTATAAAAGTAATATCACACCTGAGGTTCTGTGTTTTTTACTGAATATTAGAATATGCCTTTGACAAGGCCAATTATTATAGAATCTTAGTTAACATGCAATACCTGTTAAGTGAGAAGTATAAAGTTTTTTTCTTAAGTAAAATACATATTATTTAATGCAATAATATAGTTTTTTTGTGGTTAACCTGGAATGCCATTTTTCATTCTGGACAACCAAATTATTCAAAATCAATTCAGGGCGTTGTGAATTTGTATCTGACTCTGCTATATACTGAGACTCTTTTCTTAAAGAACAACGGTGAAAAAAAAAATTGTTAAACCTTCCCTTACTAGCCTTACTCAAAATTAATAGTAATGGAACTGAGGATTTTTTTCAGATATTTATTATTAAATTGGTATTAAATCGTCAGTGAGTAATTACATTGTCAGTTTAGTGATATTAAGTTGTCATAGATAATGATGTAGATACAGGAGGCAGTCTAATAGGTTTTTGTCAAAAAAAAGTGCAACAAAAAAACCATGAAAGGATTGTTAAGAATGCTTTTCATTGGGTTAAAAAAGGAAGAAAAGGAAATGACGGGTCATGAGACTGAGGATGAAGAAAATGTTGTGCAAAGGGAATTATTAAGAAATAAGAAAATATTTACAAAAATGGTGAAATCTGCACTAAAAGGACAGGGATTTTATAAAGGAAGAAGATGTACAGTAGTGGTACAGAACAGCTTGGGCATAGCTTATTTTATATTATAGTTATATTTTGCACTCAGATTGAGGTCATAATTCGTAACCTCCAAACAAGGAAAAAAAAAAAAAAAACATTTAAAAAAAGGCCCTTCTCAAACACAGGTTCAGCACGTGATGTCTAGTCAATGTCAGTCGCCAGCTCCGTCAGTCAGTGTTAGTCTGTTCTGCCAGTCATGGAGGGCTGTGTGCAGCATCAGCAAATATAAGGAATACACACAGGAACAAATGGTGTAAAAACTGACTCTGGTTTTCTCAACTCAGTCTTTGATGTTCTCCTTAAGGCAATGCACCGATACCTGGTTCCCATTAATCTTGGATCTTGACTAGGGCAAAAAAATGTTTAAAAGATATCTGGAAAACACTGGTTTAGAAAGAAATTATTACACGGTTTCTGTATGTACTGTGGATAACTGTGGTTAAGGGCAGGGTCAAAGGTCAAATCTGGTATTCCACATGTAAAGATTGAAGGAAAAAAGATGTGTAGAAGGAGAAAAGGAAATGCAAGAATAGTTGGGTCAGGTTTCTGTTATGATGATGTTTCCCCAATCAGTTCCTGGGTGATGGGATAACACCTGTAGCGAGTCAACATCGGTCTTGAATTTTTGCGTTAACTATATCAGAACGTCTAATTTCTTGATTTTGAGAAATAAGTATCTTGTGTAGTCAGATAACAGAAGTGAACATGGCCAAAGACAATAAAGGCCCAGAAAGAAATAAAAGTTTGCAAAAGGCAAAAAGTTATAGTTGTACAGAGAGCTCTTGAAGGTGAGCACATGTTCTATATTTATTTGTTTGTTTATAAATTCTTTTTTTTAATGTTGATTTGGTTATTAATTTATTCGGCCCCCTATGTGAGGGGTTTTTTCTTGTACAGGGTTTTTTTTTTTTTTTTTTGGTGCAGAGACTGACAGTTAACTGCGTTACAGTTTCATTGTTGTCTATATTAGTGGAAAGAAAGCAAGGGAAACCTGTGCCTTTTCATACAATAGAATATATGCAAGCAATTGTTGACTGTGGTTTTTATTGTACGTGGGACATACTTACTTCCATACACACCTGCGTCAGATGTCCACTAGAATGGTTTCAGTGTGATTTCATTAAGAAATTTCTGTTCTTTACAAATGTAATACAGATAGGGATGGTAATACAATGAACACCATAAACATGATTAAACATATTTAGAGTTTTTTAACCACTTAATGAGTTAAAACTGTGTTGTCATGGTTTGAATGAAAAAAATCATGCTGCTACAAAAAAAAAATGTGTAATTTGTCCCACTACTTATTCTCCTTTTTTTTATTTTACTTAATACATTTTTACACATTTTTAAACAGTGGTTTTATACCAAATTATTGCACTTCTCATGAGTTTCTCTGCTCCACAGTCTCTAGCTTTGTCTCTCTCTGTATTTTTATTGTTCTTTATACTTTTTTTCAGTCTTTTAATAAAAAAACATTTTTAAAACCGTGTTCTAATATACATGTTTTGTGCATCTGTAAGGACTGTGCATTTCAGGTTTTGTGATTTTGTGCAAATTCAATGAAAACCTCAGGCTCAGGAGTTGACAATGTGAGAAGTGAAAAATTCCTGCGTCTGATAAGGAACATACTGAAACATATACAGTAGGAACGGGCAGAAGAGGTAAAATATATAACTGTGAAGTTGTTGTTTGCTCCAAGTGAGAGGTTGCCACAGCGGATCCACACACACAACTTGGCACAGGTTTAACATCAGATGCCCTTCCTGATACAACCCTCCCATTTTGTGTGAGCTTTGGACCGGCACAGCGTCCAGTAGCAGGGGTTTGGATGTTGGGTGGGAATTGAACCCAGACCTTCCACATGACGGGTGAGAAACCTACGACTGAGCCACCAAAAATACTTTTCCCACAATTAACTCACAGCACCACATTACCATATCCTCAAAAAAGTTAAAAAAATAAAAAATAAAAATGAACAATGCATGGTTAAGAGTTATTGGTATGAGGTAGAATTGGGACAGTTAACATTCACAGTTAAACTTTAAATCCTGATTGATAATTTGCCTCTATTATTAGCCTTATCAACAGCTTGTTAAACTCTGTAGAGAATAAATAAAAGTTTTGTATTACAGCAGGCAATGTGGTGTGGCCGCGTTTCAGCGTCCTCCCAGACCCACTCTTTCACAGTTTGATTCCTGGAACATGATTCCCAATTTCATTACAGAAGAAAAACTACATAGTCATCAGCTGACTTCATTTTATTACCACATAACATTGCTGAGCCTAGACCTGACCACCTGACCAACTGGATCTCTCAGACCATTACACTGCCTCCAGAGGCTTGTACAGTGGGAACTAGGCATGATGGCATCATGAGGGCACATATCTCTCCAAAACAGGGTACATCTGAACTCATCAGACCACATGAACTTTTTCCACTGCTGCAAAATCCAAGTTTTTTTCTATGGCCACAAAGCTGTTTAGCTAAATCATATGAACACAGTAATTTGTAGATTAATTAATTTATTTATCTTCTATACTGTGTATCCTGTAAATGGAAGCTGGAGTCCTGAGACGGAACAGATTAAATTTGTATGCTTAGGTACCGCTGTATATTAATTATTCTAATTGATCAGAAAACCATCAGGGTCCGGATAGAACTGTAGTGATAAGCCTGGTTTAGAGGTTTGGAAAAATAGAACAAGTAAAATTTCTGATGAGTGACCTGAACAAGAACAAGATTTCTAAATCTATTTTATTGGGTTTTATCACCATTGAAACCCATTCAGTTAACACTCAGATAGATTTGATCTAACATGGGTCATCTGGTTTTCAAATCACTTTGTACACTGAGTTCAGGCACAATTTCATTAAGGCGAAGGAGGCACAAATCACACTCTAAAGATGTGTTTACTGAATGCAATGGTGTTACACTACACCACTGTACATCATGTTAAATGCACAGCTGGAGCAAAACAGAATGACACAAATATTCGTTTTCACAAAGTTTGCTGCTAAACTGCTTTTAGATCTTTGTTTCTGTGATGTACTGAAATATAAATACAAGCACTTCCTACGTTTCACAGGCTTTTATCGACAATTACATGACATTTATGCAAAGAGTCAGTATTTGCAGTGTTGGTGCTTCTTTTTCAGGACCTCTGCAATTCTCAATCAACTTCTGGGCCAAATCCTGACTGATAGCAACCCATTGTTTCATAATCACTTCTTGGAGTTTGTCAGAATTAGTTTTCATGGCATAGTTTTCATTGCTATTATAAAAACTTAAGCAGCAACTTATCCAATTTCCAATATTTATGTAACTCTCAAAACTTTTGGCCACGACTGTACTACTGGTACTCTCCAGCAACCTCCTCTACAGCCACCGTAATTCACTCGGTCAGTTACCTCCACATGCGGTATGGTCTTTCCCATTCCCTTCTGGTGGCAAGGAGCAAGATCAGCCATTTTCTGAATAGCTCACCAATCAATCGTTTGAAGCAACACTCTGCTTCACATCATCTGCATATCCAAAAAGCGCATCCATTTTCGCACCTGGACAACAAAGCATGTTGTTGTACTGAGAAGGCTGTACAAGAAAGAACCTCACAAACTTGAAAAAGGATTGTTGAATGAGAAATTGCAGGCAGATGCCTTTCTCAAATATATTGATATTAATTGAGAGATTTTTCTTGTTTTATTTTTAAACAGTGGCCATAAATGTTGTTGCAGAATGCAGCTTCAGCCTCTTATCCTCTGTTTTCACTGCCCAGTCCTGCCTCACCCATGGTTTATGAGCATTTCATTCTAATTTATTCCATCCCTGCTGGTTTCTTTGTCCTCATGTTTCTTATTGTGAAGTTATATTATATGCATGTGCATTTTAGTTTATTGACTATTTGACTCCATAGCTTTTGACTTGTTCCTGTTTATGTGTGCATTATGACCAAGGACAATTTTAAATGTGTATTATTATCAGTGTGAACACTTTAAATCAAAAATATCTCAAATAAATAACTAAAGTGTCGGTCCCAGCCTGCTCTGCATCACACACACACACACACACACACACACACACACACACACACACACACACACACACACACACACACACACACACACACCACTTTCTGGGGAGAGCGCATTAATCAGATATGTGGAAAAAGCAGGTGTGACCCCTCAGACTTTTCCCCGTCGGTTTATCCATGAAAAACCTCTCATTAGTTAAAGACCCAGTCCTTGAGAAGCACCTGATACAGAGGTACACTGCAAAATTCCCAGTGTTGATTTAACACCCCAAGTGTTTATATATGACCTAATGGTCACAAATGTACTCTGAAAGTGTTAAATCAACACTCTGGGTGTTAATTCAAGACTAAGGATTTTGCTGTGTATAGTGTGTTTTTCACAGGGTTTTCTGAACAGCTCTCTGTTTCCTTTCCTTGCTTCTCTTTTCTCACTTCATAGCTAAAACAGAAAATGATGATTTTCACACACATAATGCAAAAAGAACTCAAGAGATTTAATTTCAAGAAAACCACTGGACCACTAATTAGAAAAAAGGCCTTAATTTGATAGGGATCATGAAGAATAGACTGTGAAGCAGTGATTATGGAAAAAGGTCATGAGTCCAGGTGTACCCTGTCCCAGAGTGATGGGCGCATCAGAGTAAGAAGAGAGGTGGAGGAAGTGATGTCCCTATCATGCCTAATGTACAAGCATTTAGGGAGCAGTGTTATGATCTGAATATACTAAATGACTAAGTTTTCCATCAATGGACTGATTTCTTCCCTGATGGCACGGGCACATTTCAAAATGACGATGCCTGGATTCATCGGGTACAAATTGTTGAAAAGTTGTTCAGGGTGCATGGATTGGCCACTCCAGAGCCCAGACCTCAACCTCATTGAGAATTTTTGGGATATGCTTGAGATGGCTTTATGCAGCAATCTGACTCTACCATCATCTATACAAGATCTTGGAGATAAATTAACGCGACTCTGGATGGAAATAAATCTTGTGACATTGCCAACTTATCAAAATTATGCCATGGTGAATGTGTACCATAATCAAAGTGAAATGCAATCCAACCAATATTAGAATGTGACTTTTTGTGGCTGGGCAGTGTAGATCTGGGAACAAATACATTCTTTTTAAATACAGATAGAGATGAGATTAAATCTTCAGATTAAAATGGCTCATTATGTGTTCTTAGTTTACCCTAAACATGTATTTGTACTCTCCTGTGCTTAGCCTTTACTAAGTCTTACCTGTTACCAGAGTTGGGCAAAGTACACAAATCCTGTAAGTAACATATTACTCAAGTAAAAGTAGAATGTCTCCATTTACAAAAAAATAATAAAAAGTACATAAGTTGGGCAACATGGTGGCTTAGTGGTTAGCACTATCGTCTTCCACCTCCAGGGTCTGGGTTTGATTCCCACCTCCCCCTGTGTGCATGATGTTTGCATGTTCTCCCCATGCTTGGTGAGTTTCCTCTGGGTACTTCTGTTTTTCTCCCACAGTCCAAATACATGCAGGTTAGGCTAATTGGTGTCTCACTAGGTTACCCTAGTGTGTGTATGCATGTGTCCTGTGATGGATAGGCACTCTGTCCAGGATGTACCCTGCCTCGTGCTCTATGTCTCCTGGGATGGGCTCCAGCCGCCCGCAACCCTGTATACAGGATAAATCGATATACATAATGAGTGAGTGAGTTAAAAATACAAAAGTACTCACCTTCAAATTTACCTGAGTATTTAAATTACTGAGGTTGCAGTATCTTAGTGTAGCCTCAAGATCATTTAATCTCTCTCTCTCTCTCTCAGCCTCTCTCTCACCCTTTCTATATCTCTCTCTCTCTCTCTTTTAATTAAAAAAATAATTTTTTTACATGTATCTATGTATTAATCTATCGCTCTTCCTCTGAGCTCTTTTAGTTGCCTTTTTATTGTTTAAAATGATTTTTTAAAATAAATGCATAATCATGCTCAATAATCGGGATCTCAATATTGAACAAAATAATCAGGATTATATTTTTGTCTCATATTCAAGTAGCCCTATCTAACAGTATCACTTTGCTGGACATGTCACATCTGGACAAGTCAATGTAATGCAATTCCATCATGAGATGTTCTCCATGCAAAGTAAAAAAAGAAATCTACCAAAACAGTACCAAAAACAGCATAAATATCATTGCTATGCTCAGTGTTTTGTGGTGGGTAAGAGGCCTGACTCATGGGACAACCAGTCAGCGTTGAGTCCTATCACCATAGCAATGGTAAGAGAAGCTGGGAGAGGTATGAAAAGAGGAGAAGAAAGTAAACAGAAGGGGAGATGATCAAGCTTCTGCTGCCAAAAATGCCACAGGCAGAAAATCTGTGTGTTTGAGCTCAGCAGCCTTTGTTCATACAAATAACAAACAAAATTGAAATTTTAGGAATAAAATTGATGTAAATTGATCTTAATTGAGTTAGGCAAAAAATCTACTCCACTGTGTTGCATTTGAACACAATAATTTAATATACTTTCACAATTTATATAATAATTAATTGAAACAACCATGGCCAAAAACAAACATGAAATCACCTTGTTTCCCCTTGTCCTACACACACACACATGCACACACCTCCTCCTTCATTTGAAACTACCCATATTTTCATTTTCAGTCTAGAGAGGAGAGAGGGAAGGCAGTAGAATGGGGGTCTGCCAAAAACTGCATGGAGACAAGGGGGGAGCCGTGGGGGGGGGGGGGGGGGCAGTTGTATGTGGTGGGTGAGGGGTTGGAGTCTATGCAAGCGGAATCATACAGGGAGGCTTAGTGGGCCATGTTAATCCAAATGTTTGTATGTGTTCATGTGTATGTGTAGAAGATAAACTAATGTGTTATTTTTGTTTAGGTGAACAACATGCCTCACTCAATAGTTAAACCTTTGATGCAGTTGATGCGCTGCTCTGAAATGTGGATGCTTTTGGGAACTTTTGGGAACAATCCACATGGATGCAAATTTTACGCTGTGCCAGAATGTAACATGCGCAAATCAAATACAATACATAAGCCACACATACATTTAGCAATTAGTAATTTATTAATGCTACAGGGTTATTGAGATGTATATCTGCTACTTCTGCTCTGTAAAGCTTCATAACGGCTCTAATCTGAGGTGCTGTTTGATAATTGGTGATTTCTGAGGCTGGTGACTTTAAATGAACTCTGCAGCAGAGCTAAGTTTTGGTCTTGCTTTCCTTGTTTCCAGTTTCAAGAGCTTGATGGGTTTTGCAAATGCACTTGACATCACTGTTCTTGCAAGAACTATTCCAAGCTGACTTTTGTGTCTTAAATTTACAACTGCATGTTGTTCTTGTTTTTGTTTTTACATAATTATGTAATTCCATAGTTTTGACATCACCAGTATTCTCCTCTAGTCCTAAATCACAAAAAGCATTGAATTAAAGGGTGGGATCAAACTTCTGACTGGTAATGTATAACTGTCAGGAATGACCCCTAGATGGCACCTTGCACCCAGAGACTTTTGATTGGCTGGATTTGCATTTCCAGAGTGCACCTTGGCCAGGTGATGGGGGCCCTCAATTAGTTTCTTTATAAATAGTCTTGTCTCATGTTTGACTTGCATCTGTTCTAGTAGTGTTGTTATACTGTTGATTTATATGTCCTGTGTTGGTAACTGGTGTTTACTGGTGTTGTTGTTCTGCTCATGGTTTCATGTCTGTGCTGTTACAGTATATGTTTTTGGTCCTGTCTAGTTTTCCTTTTTGTTTCTTTGTTTGATTGTGTTTATTTAACAATTAAATACTTAACCTCTGCACCTATGCCTCGCCCATCATCCTACAAATGCAGGCATTTATTTATCAGTATAAATTACTACATACATCCTGAGTGAGTAAATGTAGAGATTCCACAGGTCAAATATGACTCAAGTAAAAGTAGAAGTCTTTCATTTACATGTCAGCCTAAGTAAAAGTACAGAATTACGCACCTTAACATTTACTTAAGTATCAAATTTACAGAGCTTGTATTAGCTCACATTAGCCTTTTTCATAGTAAAAATTCAATAGAATTTTATTCGTATAGCACTTTTAACAATTTTTATTGTCGTAAAGCAGCTTTACACAATCAAAAGAATTATACAAAGTTTGTTTGAGATCTAAATGTGTATGAATCAAAATGATCATATTGTCCCTGATGAGCAGGCCGAGGATGACGGCGACAATGGCAAGGAAAAACTCCCTGAGATGGCAGTAGGAAGAGACCTTGAAAAGAACCGGACTCAACAAGAAACCCATTCTCATTTGTGTGAAAACGGATAGCAGGGATTGATCTGCAGTCATACTGTGTGAAACTGGAAGTTCAGCATAACAGGTGATGTTTAGGTTAATAAGGAGTCCAGTTCATTATTGCAGGCTCAGGTAGACCGTAGGAAACTCCAGTCCTGAACTACCGAGCGACTGCCGTCACTCAGAGAACAGCTGTCAGCATCAGCTGAAGCCAGGACTGTCTTCGTGGAAAAGTGGAACCGTCCCAAGGCAGACTACACAGGCCATCCATGCCACGAGATCTCCAACCAGGTCACCAGGACGAGTCAGACAGCTTTTTTTGGGCTGTTGAACTATAGCTGCACATGTTGCTGTTGCTGGGATCCTCTTCCACTCCTCCATAATGATATCACGGAGCTGCTGGATGTCAGACACATGGCGCTTCGCCACCTTCCACTTGAGAACGCCCCACAGCTCAATAGGGCTCGGATCTGGAGACATACTTGGCCACTGACAAACACATGAACATGATGAATAGGACATGTGACTTTGCATGGTTAAAGATGTACAGCTGTTATCACTTAGGGTGTACTCACTTTTGTTGCCAGCTATTTTGACAATAATGGCTGTATGTTGAGTTAGGTTGCAGAGGACAGTAAATCTGAACTGTTTTACAACATGCACATTGCATGCACTTTTCCAAAATATTTTCCTGGTCATTAGAAATATGACAATGTTTTTTTTCAGGCTCCTTTTAAAATGTTTTTTTTTTTTAGATCACAATAGTTACTACTGTAAATTGGAGGTTTCTGACCTGAGAGCTACATTATATATGGCCAAAAGTATGTGGAAACCTTATTATCAATCACATATGTGGCCTTTCCCCAAAGGGTTGCCACAAGGTGTGAAGCACAACACACAACTAACTAGAATGTATTTCTCTGCTGTAACGTTTGCACACTGTGAGTGTAAATTTCTTGTAAAAAAAAAAAAAAAAAAAGTAATTACCCAAATGAACAGTGCCATGATTTTAGTCCATTGTTTTGGGTCCTGTCCTTGATTAGAAAGGAAAGACTAGCTGTGTCTTTGGATTGCAATTAGTAGCAACCAGCTCCATCATAATTACACCAATGACTTATAAAATTATACTGTCTGATAAGTTATCACCATCACGCTGTAATCTGAACAATATAAGCATCAGAATGGAAGAATTTCTGCAAAAATGAGACAATAAAAGTGAGAATTCATTTTCCCGCCCAATACACTGATGTATTCGTATGGCGTCTTTGCGCCATCTAGCGGTAGTAATAATTAAACACCATTAAATGTGGAGATGTCTGCTGTAACTGCACACCACACTTTACAATGCTGCATTGAGCACATTTGATTGATTAAGCACTTTTTTGCTGGTAGCATTGCTGCTACACTTATTGTTGCTGGACTACTCAGTATTAAAGCCCAATGTCCCACTTACATGAAGTTCTGTTGTCACTGCACGGTGTAGCTCTTGTCCTGTTTATTCACTGTTCTGTGCATATAGACAGTCATATGTACTGCACTAGAATGCTGATATGTTTTGCACTATGGTTCTGTAGAAAAGATATGTGTTCTGATTCATACCAGCTAATGTATATAGGGAAATGACAATAAAAACACAAACGATCAGGGTTGTAGGATAAAGTAAAATTATCACAGGTGACGTCACGTTGCCTCAGGCCTTGTGCTAAAATCCCTCACTTATTATGTGTTTGTTAGTTTTTTTTTTCTCAGGGATTTCCCTGGCGCACCTGGATGACGTACTGCATGCCACCTATATTTTCAGTTGGTGCTTCGTTAACGTGGTTGGCATGTATTGCCTGAAGGAACAATGACTTCTGCACAGAACCAAACAGTCATCAACAGTGACATCAGGCTTTAGCATTGTAAAAGCATGACAAGGGCTCCACCTAATTGCCCTTAGCGTGTGTGTGTGTGTGTGTGTGTGTGTGTGTGTGTGTGTGTGTGTGTGTGTGTGTGTGAGAGAGAGAGAGAGAGAGAGAGAGAGAGAGAGAGAGAGAGAGACGGAGAGAGAGAGAGAGAGAGAGACGGAGAGAGAGAGAGAGAGAGAGAGAGAAACCTTACAAATAAACTTCATCTGCACTCTAATTCCATACTCATATTCTCAATTGCTTTCTGAACTACACGCTTTAAAGTGACCCAGGACAGTATGACAGCTTTTTGATTTTCACAACATTGTAATGCAACATTACAAATATGCCAACACTGTTGATACTGGGCTGATTTTCAAAGTTAGAATTATTTTGATAAAATGCCATTGGCCCAATGTTGACTAAATGGGGTTGTTTCACTAACTCTGAATCAAAGTGGAGTAAGTGATAGTCACTAGTCCACCAAGAAACTTACTGAGCCTTAACTGTATAAATAAATATACTGTATACTCCTTTTTCAAACAACAGGTCAAACAACAAGTACAAAAAATAACTTTTCCAGTCAAAAAGACAGTCGTACATTAGTATACATGTGGGTTTAGTTCCAGGAACACCTATCTGTGGATGTTCAAGGCCCTTATATTAAAGGTGTAGTATTTGTATATAACCATCACATTTTCTCCTGTAAACAGTTAGTTATCTCCAGATTGCCTATTATATCTAATAGGCACACTGTATATTGCTATACCTTTACACTGTATTTTGGGGGGATTATCGACAGTGGAAAAAGCCTCCCTTAGTAATCCACTGTAAAAGGCTGTACTAGACAACTGGAGTTTACCAAATCATTAAATGAAGAAGCAGCTGAAAGGAAAACAAAAACTAGCATTACTTAAATTATATAAATTTATGCTGACTTTTCTTATTGCAAGGTCTATTTGCAACATTGGTTTGGAGTTTTTCATTTAATGGTATCCCAACAGCATTTAATTTTACTAGTTAAAAAACATTTTTTTTTTAACTAATACCATGGTTGGGTGTGGACATTGCAACCTAATCACAATCATGTGACGATGTAATTAAGGTGTCTGCTGGGAAATAGTGTTGTTTTTTTCTCTTTTCTTCTTTTCTTTTGGAGGTTTTACAATTAATGGACTTCTTGTTGCAACTGGTGCTAAGAGTGCCCTAACCTTGACTTGTGTAAGCCCAGTTTGTAGCCAAATGATGGAGAGATTAAAATATCAAATTAGTCATCTTCATTTTTACACTTTAATTCAATTGTTGTCAAAGAGAGTTATAAAGTTCTGTGGATATTCTTTAGTCAATAATGTTATTAACTAAAGGCTGTGAGGTTGTAGGCTCAGCGCTCACAGCTGAAGGAGCTACTGCTTTAACAACAACAACAATGATCTTCAGGATCAGAATACAGTGCCTTTCAAAAAGTAGGCATACCCCTTGAACCCTCACATTTTGTCACATTACAACCACA
>JAAGKR010004711.1:37500-40158 GCA_011419295.1 Clarias macrocephalus
CTAATCTGATTGGTCGAGAAGTGCTGATAATAGATGGAAACAGCACTGGGACGTTTAAATATATATTCCCTTGAGCCCAGAATGTGTTCGTTCATATGAGGACATGATAGTTTTTCCCAACTTTATTGTCATATATATATATAATGTCCATACCATCCTCATATGAGGACTGTTCTTTTTCCTGGATAAAGACATTAATTCAATTTATAGCTATCAGCTTTGAAGGAAGGGAAACAGTTATATATAATATATATTTATATACATGCACACACATCAGACGACAACCTCGAGATTATAAACATAATTTCTATGGAAGTTACTTAAGTGGTCGGAATGCCGGCTCGAGGACGACTGTGGGAGGTAACTGGGGTACTCAGAGGGAACCCACCAAGCACCAGAAGCACTTTTAAACGTCATGCACACAGACCCGAGACCCTTGACCCTGGAGGTGGCACAGCGCAGGGCTATTCACTAAGGCATCATGCGGGTATATCTTTCCGTTTTTACAGGTGTTTTAACAATTAATTAATCGACACCTAAAGCACTATTTGGACGGGACTAGTTTTACTGGGGGACGTTAGAGAAATTTCTGTTTCACAGAGGTACTTTGTGATTTTAATCCAGTCCGAATCTGCCATGTCTTTTTTTCACACGACCTCTGTAAAAATTCCAGAGCAAATTACCTACTGTTTTTCTGCAAACTCGGCGGTCCTAATCCCGTCCGAATGCGAATGTCTGCGTTTGCCAAAATATGTTTTTTTCTGAAACGCATTTTCTTGTGTCTTTTGGTCAACGTGAACTACCGTACAATCTCTAGCGCGCCGGTATTCGAGTTTCTGCTTTCTACGCTCCAGTAGAAATCCTCATCCTCAATATGTGGTCTTGTGCAACGCCCACATGTTAAAACACAGACACGCCCACCTCCGTAATAAACACGTAGATGTTAGTCCCGTCCGAATCCATACATGAAATGACAGACATCAGCTGAAAAAACTTCAAACTCTAACGTCCCCCAGTAAAACTAGTCCCGTCCGAATAGTGCTTAATAACTTGTTCACAGCATGGGTGAAAGTACGGTCCACAGGAGAGAGCAGCTCCCTGTCAAAAACCTACCTTCAACATCAGTCACCGAAGCAACAACGACATTATGACATTTTTAACAACACTGTAGCAGTTTCTTCTATATCGTTCCGTATTGCCTCTGAACCGTCCATGCTGTTTTGTTCATAACTGACCCGAGCTACAAAGCTAACAAGTCTCTAACACAAGGCTGAATCAAAAATCTCGCTCTAACCCTTGATGAAGGGCACTACTTGGTGTGTGACAAGGGATTGTACCCACCTACAAAATAAAATAAATAATTAAATAAACATCAAGAGCTGTTGATAATAAATGGTGTTTGTGAAACTGTTGTATAAAAGTCATATCACACTCAAAGTCGTGCTGTTGTGCTGGAAATCTTGACTATGACCACATGACTACACCCTCATGACTATGACCACGTCACAGCCATGCTGATATTTCATTTCACAGCACCTTGTTGAGTGTGATATTGCTGAAATATAACATGCCCAAATAATGAATAATTTGTGTGTGAGTACTTGTATCAGTACATTGTCCTATAAGCTCTACGTTGTTGTATCCAGGCACATTTGATCAAACTGACAAGAAAACTGTTGATTTAAGTTTTTTTTTTTGCTCCCATAGGGTGGACAAAGACAGGAGTGGATCAATCTCAGATACGGAGCTTCAGCAAGCTCTATCAAATGGTACGTATGTTTCAGTACTCATTACGCCTGTTCATCGAGCACAGTGTTGGTCAAGCACAAAAAGTCCATGTGAAA
Source organism: Clarias macrocephalus (assembly GCA_011419295.1). Lineage (NCBI taxonomy): Eukaryota > Metazoa > Chordata > Actinopteri > Siluriformes > Clariidae > Clarias > Clarias macrocephalus. The sequence continues at coordinate 39,345 of JAAGKR010004711.1, forward strand.
GTCTAAGAAGGCAGTTTCCCGTTGCACAAGAGCGTTTCAGAATCTGGGTTAGGGTTACCATGCAGGAATACAGTTGCCTGTGCTTAAATATGGAGCCTCAAGCTAGTCCATCTTATGTTGTTTGTGTTATGAATATCAGATTCCATTGTACACAGTCCATATATACATAATGCTTTTTTCCACAAAAAAAAATATATATATATACTGATAAGTAATGAGTAAAACAAAAAGAGGTGTTGCACATGTTCTTAAATATTCATCCTTTTAACTGAGTAGTTTCTTGAACAGGCTTTAGTCTTCTTGTTTAAGATTCTAAAAGCTCAGTGCACCTAGATTTGGTCATCTGTCTGTCTGTCTGTACGTACGTACCCCTCGAGCATAAGCCTGTCCTGAAGCCACCTGTGCATTATCTTGGTTGTGTTTTTGGTCACTGTTACACTGATCAGCGAGTCTTAATCCCGCTCTGTGGCTCTCGATCTTGACAAGCCTCCCAGTACCTGCTTATGTTAAATACCCCAGAGTGCAATGAAGCTCCCACTGCGCTCCACTTTACGCGATGGAATTGGACAAGTGATAAGTGGTACCTTATTTCGTACGCATGTAACGCTGGTTACTCTGATCACTTTAACATAAAGCCTTGGTTGGTGAAGCTCTGAGGATTTCCAGGCCATAACCCACTTCCCCTGTTTACGGAGTTTGGTTAGGCTTAGTTTGGTTTGGTAAATGTTTGATTTGGTTTGATGATGATTGTGGCGTTTGGTGTTTGCTTGGGTACTTGAGGTTTGACCGATTGGTGCCTTCTAGGTAGTGTGTT
>JAAGKR010004711.1:40178-58224 GCA_011419295.1 Clarias macrocephalus
GTTTCCCGTTGCACAAGAGCGTTTCAGAATCTGGGTTAGGGTTACCATGCAGGAATACAGTTGCCTGTGCTTAAATATGGAGCCTCAAGCTAGTCCATGTTATGTTGTTTGTGTTATGAATATCAGATTCCATTGTACACAGTCCATATATACATAATGCTTTTTTCCACAAAAAAATATATATACTGATAAGTAATGAGTAAAACAAAAAGCGGTGTTGCACATGTTCTTAAATATTCATCCTTTTAACTGAGTAGTTTCTTGAACAGGCTTTAGTCTTCTTGTTTAAGATTCTAAAAGCTCAGTGCACCTAGATTTGGTCATCACCTCTGTTTCCATATGTCTTTAGAAATGTCCATATGGGTTTGAGATCTCTGTCTGTCTGTCTGTCTGTCTGTCTGTCTGTCTGTCTGTCTGTCTGTCTGTACGTCTGTACGTCTGTACGTCTGTCCGTCTGTACGTCTGTCCGTCTGTACGTACCCCTCGAGCATAAGCCTGTCCTGAAGCCACCTGTGCATTATCTTGGTTGTGTTTTTGGTCACTGTTACACTGATCAGCGAGTCTTAATCCCGCTCTGTGGCTCTCGATCTTGACAAGCCTCCCAGTACCTGCTTATGTTAAATACCCCAGAGTGCAATGAAGCTCCCACTGCGCTCCACTTTACGCGATGGAATTGGACAAGTGATAAGTGGTACCTTATTTCGTACGCATTTAACGCTGGTTACTCTGATCACTTTAACATAAAGCCTTGGTTGGTGAAGCTCTGAGGATTTCCAGGCCATAACCCACTTCCCCTGTTTACGGAGTTTGGTTAGGCTTAGTTTGGGTTGGTAAATGTTTGATTTGGTTTGATGATGATTGTGGCGTTTGGTGTTTGCTTGGGTACTTGAGGTTTGACCGATTGGTGCCTTCTAGGTAGTGTGTTATAATGGATGGAACATTTTATCCGGTAGCCAGTGTAGCATGAATACATTAGGGGTAATCTTGCTAAAAGTTTTGGCAGTGCATGCACCATGATCTAATTTTAGTCTAATTAGATTACTAGAGCAAACTTTACACATACTGACACTGACTGATTTAGCAATTTCCTTTTGAGCTAATCAGTAACATTTTATTAGAAGTGACATTCCTCCATGTCAAGCATCGCTACCAGTCCTTGACTTTTTTTTGTGTTTCCCAAAATAGGGGATCATATTTATATAACGTAGAACAAATATTTAAATGTGCATTTGTGTCATTCCCCAAGTTTCCATTAGAAGTTTCAAAACAAATCATATTTATATAAAAAATAAACTAAAACTCAGCTCTGCCCTTTGCTTCAAATCAGATCATTGTTAAAGTTGAATAAGCGGGCAGTTCAGCTTAGACACCACGACAGGTTTACTCTGATTGTCTTGTTTGTAACATCAGCATTTAGACAAACTCATGGTGTTCATAAAATCCCCATATGAACACAAATCACTTAAAATTATATGGCTTGTCAATTTCGACATGCACTGTATCTGTCCCTGCTAAACTTTTGTCGAGTCTGTAAACACGTCTGTGGATCACATCACTGGTGTGAGCCTGAAACAATACACAGTTTCTTTAAATCTTTGACGCCCAAACAGGGTGGAAAAACACAGTTTATTGTTCGTTTTTGGGTAGAATAAACGTATAAAGTCTACAGCAGCCTATAGCGAGGATCACTGACTGCATCAGGAGCTGCTTGTGGGAGCAAAGTGATAAGTGTTTAAAAGATAGCAGTTGCAATTTCACTTTTCAGTTTCTCGGTTCGTCACTTCGCTCTCCAGTTTTGTTTTGCCAACTCTGCTTTCTAGTACTGAAGACTGCCAGCTCTCGTTTAAAATGAGTTCATTGTGTGAATGCTGTGAATGTGCGGTTTAATCTAGCCATCATGTAACACTGGCATGAATAAGTGACGTGTTCAAATGTACGTGTCCAACAAGGTTCCTACGCACATGACAAAGAGCTTTCATTACACACACACACACACACACACACACACACACATACACATACACATACACACACACACACACATATATATATATATATATATATATACTTCAAGCAAATACAAAAACATTATTTTAATAATGTTAATTATTAATAAATATAATTATATTAGTAACTATTACATTCATTAGTTTTTCTTTTCCTGAAGTGTGTTCACATTTTTGGGCTGACTGTGTGTGTGTTTGTGTGTGTACATGTGTGTATATATATATATATATATGAGAGAGCTTAAGCTACATATTTATCCTGACACCCAATGTTTTGGTATAAATTGTGTTGTAGATAGTTTTTATATTTGTATGTTATTAATGTATAAGCATATTTTACATAACTGACCTCTTTGCAGACCAAAAAGTAAACATAATGGTAAAGTAGGGTTTTGCATGCAAAAAGACAGCATTAGTAAGAGCTGGTAAGATACCGAGTAAATTCCTTATGGAACTGCAAAGATTTCTTACATTGTTTACTCAAGATGCAATAGATCCTCACACCAAATATCAACTTTACTGTTTGTTGTTTTTAAAATAGATAATACAAAATCCTTCCCACCAGTGCACAGGTTATGAACTCTATATCCTCTCATCGTGTGTGTTTGTGTTCACGTCTCTGTTTTAAAGGGTCAATGATTTGAAAAGACTGATTAGTTGTGATTTCTTCTGTAACACCTTTTTTTATATCAACCTTTTTTTTTTTCCTAAGCTCTTTTTCTCACTCTTGGTGTGTGTTGCTGTGGTGTTGTTGTCTTTTCCTACGCGGGCGTAGCAGTGAGGAGGGTCAGTGTGCGCTGCATAAAAGCTTCTTTGTTTCTGAGGCCAGTCCAGTGCGCTGCCAGATTCCATCATCGTTAACCAGCTTATTAACAGACAGACTCGCACCTATGTGTATACACACACACACACACACGCACGCACGCGCACGCGCACACACACGCGCGCACACACACGCACGCACACACACACGCACGCATGCACACACACATGCACACACACATGCACACACACACGAACGCACACACACACACACATACACACATACACACATACACACATACACACACACACGCACGCGCACACACACACACATACACACACACACACATACACACGCGCACGCGCACACACACACACACCCTTCGTGACCAGGCTGACCTCAGTGAGTCTGTGGAACCCACATACAGCCTGACTCATATCGGACACATAGTGTCACCGGGGGACCCTGATTCGAGTGGCCTGGTGAATTCTTTGTTCAGATATAATAACCTGCGTGTGGACTCTCCTTTCCTCCTCTCTCTCTCTCTCTCTCTCTCTCTCTCTCTCTCTATTCACTCTTTAATTTTACTCCTCTCCATCTCCTTTGTGATTTCTCATCCTTTTCTCCCACTCGTGTGGTCAGGCGTTGCTGAAAATCTCTTTTAGCCCGTAGGAGGAATTAGCCTACATAGAAAGTAGTTTATCACACCTGCAGTCCATCTCGCAGCGGAGTGCCTGACTCAGCAAAAAACAAGCAGATTTATTGTCCACTTTGTCCGGTCTAGTAATTACACCAGTACATCCAGCACAGCCAGTGGCCGGAGTCCTGCGAGATGACATGCTGTGTTTCTCACTCAAGTGTCCGTGAAATTAAATGTAGTATTTAAAGATACGTGTTTTTTGTTGTTGTTCATGTTGTGGACTGAAATACAGCAATGTATAGAAAAATATGAGAAATGTAGATTTTTTTATTTGGCTCATTATATTGACAATTTTAATCGCTTATTCAGTCAAGTGGATCAGTAAACTTTACATTATATATTCATGTCATAAGACTCACTTATTTAGGAATAAATCCTCATCCAGTTAAATGCGCAACCGTGTGTGCGTGTGCGTGTGTGTGTATGCGTGTGTGTGTGTGTATGCGTATGTGCCTGCGTGTGTGTAAACTCATTGTCCTGTTTTATTTTCCTGTATGATTACACATCAGAAGACTTCTGTCTTACACAGAGTAAAGTAAATGTCTATGCAGCTTGCCGTCCATGTGGCAGTACAGGCTTTTGTGTCCACATAATTGCAAACCCAGGAGTGTGTCTTGTGTAAGCAGTCAGATCAGTGTGCGCCTTCATGCTGTACTTTGCACATAACCTGTGAACGTGTCCACTAGGGGGTAGTGAAGGGGAAAAGTAGTAGAGTTCCCATGAGCATGTGAGCAGGATGAAGGTGACCTGGTCCAATGAGTCACATGTTCTGTTACACATTCACTTCAGACTTGCACTCATTGTGCAGCCCGGCAGTGAAAACATCGATTTAGAAAATTGTCACTTATAAATTTGCTTTGTTTCTCTGCAATAAGAGCTATGATTGTACGTTGTAATACGTAATATGCAATAAAGGAAATGTAGCTACAATTTCATTTAGATAATATGGTCGGGTAGGTCTGTATGATTTTAACTTACACTCATAAATGGAAAGGCAGCTCAGACCAAACCTTTTTTTTTTGGTCGTTGACCCTCATTTACCTCTATGAATACCACAATTTACCTTCATCACCATGCAGAGCTACAGTACTGTACAGTAGTCTCAATCTGTCCCTAGTTGCTTCTTGTTAAATTAAATTAAATGGTGTAGATTAAATCGGGTGCAGGAGCAACAAGTCGGCCTCACTGATTTCAATGAATTGGTTCGGGAGTATGATGATAGAAAATGTCCTGTAAAGCTGTTCTGCTGGTGAATAATCCTAATTTCAGAAAATCCTCAACAAAACAGAGTTCACTGTTCAATACTGTTCAACCAGGGTACTGTTCAAAACAGCTCTGAGACAAAATGGCGTTTGGGATTCACCTCGGAATTTAAAGGCGCAGAGACAACACTTACATTTCACGTGTGCGATTCATTTCCTTAGATACGTTAAGGATTGATACGCTGTTCCTCAAGACTACATTTAAAAAATACATGAAAGTCTGTCTATGTGGAAGCAAAATATGAAGAAATGAGGGGTGCTGTATATCAGACGTGATTCTTGAGTATTAATCAAGTCTTTGATGTACTCAGTCTTAATCATGAGCTGTAGATTTTAAAAAAATCTGAACTGGACCTGGGATATATAAAGAAAAGAATTTCTCTGTACTGTAATGTGTATTTGGTAAATGAAGCTTTCATTGTCTTATCCCTTAAAACATTAAATGATTCCTGCTGCCGCTTGTGTTAAATAATTTTCCTGTTTTTTTTTCTTCACAGGCACGTGGACACCGTTCAATCCTGTGACTGTCAGATCAATTATAGGTGAGGGAACCCTTTGTGTTCTAGCAAGTGTGTCTCACCTTAGTTTGTGTTTCACTCTTTAACCTTGGTGTAAGTCCCTTAATTTGTCTCACAAAGGACTTTTATTTATAGTTCCGGTACAATGAAGTGAGTGCTTTTGAGCTTTTTTTCGCGTAGCTTTCTTGACATTGTGGACGTGAATAAGCCAGCGTACGTGCACATGTGTATAGAGTCTAAACACTGCTGTTAAAATTGCAGGGTTTTGGGGTGTAAAATTTTTTAACCAAGATGAAAACCGTTACATTCTGTTTCCATTTTTAAAGTTGGCAGTCAACAGGAACAGAAAGCACATTTTTATAATCTGTTTGTACACTCTACATGCCATATCCACCCCTTAAATAATTACATTTCAATAATATTTTAATTGAAATTATTTATTCATAATTATTAATAATTAATAATTATTAATTGTCTGCTGGTTTTTATATATACAAAATGTTCTAACTTGGTCGCATCAGACTGCAACATGTATTAAGACATGGTTTGGGGAGATTGTGTGTATGTTTTGGGCAACTGTCTACTTAACCGTGGAGCTCAGTCAGGTGACGAAAGCAGTACATTGTCACTTGCATGGAGTGATCAGTACTTGCCAGATATTGGTGGCACTCGACAAATTTGGAGGGATGTGTTATTCTTGGTAACGTCACTGTCCACAGTATCCATTACAAACCACGTTGGTTTGTAAGCTCTTTGCTAACTGTTGCTTCAGCAGTTGACTAAACAATGTCCAAGTAATTTTGCAGAGTCCACAATAATTACAGTAAAAAGCCCAATTAGAAAGGAGTGTACACGCATGAAGGGGTGACCCACGTTCCTTTTAGCAAGGGCTTGGATCTTTCCCGGAGTTACATTCTTAATTGTTCTTGATTACTTGAGTCTGTAATGACGCACGTCTTGAACTGTCTTAAGAATGGTCTTAAGAATGGTCTTAAGAATGGTCTTAAGAATGGTCTTAAGAATGGTCTTAAGAACGGTCTTAACAACGGTCTTAACAACGGTCTTAACAACGGTCTTAACAACGGTCTTAACAACGGTCTTAACAACGGTCTTAACAACTGTCACAATTTACCTACCAACTGTTACAAATTACCAATTGCACTTTTACAATTTGCTAGAAATTGTCGCATGCATGCACGCACACAATTTTCCCAAGAGCTTGAGTAGTGTCTGCCCAAAACTGTCCACATCAACATGTCCCTTTAAAAAAAAAAAAAAAAATTCTCTTATGCAGACAGGATGCTGGAAATATTTTTCCTCCCTAAAATATGTTTGTTTTTGTTGCTATAATCACATTACAGGTGTAAAGGATTTGATCATCTGTCTTGTTTTTATTTTTTGCATCACAGAAACCTGCAATTAAAATTTTTTCCCCGATTTTTCTCTCTAATTTAGTCGTATCCAATTCCCACCCGTCACTAGGGCACTGCCACATTAAACTACTCCTACCAGTCAGTCAGGGAGGGCCGAAGACTATCACATGTTCCTCTCGAACCAGTCGACCGCAACATTTCGTGTGCAGACTTTTTAAATCCACTGAACAGACTGTGACTCATACTCACATGGGCGATGGATAATAACAAAAATAGGTTTTATAGAGGTGATCATTTCATTTTACAGTTCCTAGGAAAAAGGAAAAGTTTTTGATGACTCATTCTGTACTCATCCAATTTTTATGCAATCAAATGCTCTCTAGGACTCGTCCCACCCCGTCCAAAAAAAGCTGTGTTTACCGGCCTACATTAGCAGATGGTGGGTCATTCATGTAGTTTTAGTCGTGCAGCTTCCCACACATTATTTCCATTTCACACGTCCCTCAAGTGATGGTTTGAGTTTATTTGTGTTGGTCTGTACTCATTCTCACAGTGTAACCAAACATTGTAGGACGAAAGGATAACGAGCTCTGGACACGACTGTCTATATATTATATGATATGCATACAGCTGTATGTATGTGTGTGTGTGTGTGTGTGTGTGTGTGTGTGTGTGTGTGTGTGTGTATATGATATGGCACAGTCAAGTGAGTATTTGGAGATACTGAGGCATGTTTAAATGCTTTCACACCATTTTTTAAATTATTATTATTATTATTCAGGCTCTTCTGAAATGGTGATTGGTTTTGTTCAGGCCTTGTATTTGTTGTTATTGTTTGGGATTTTACCCTTTTTACCACCTCAAATGCAAACATAAATAAAAATAAATAAATAAATAAAAATACAGATTTTGGAGTCAATATGGCGATCCGCAGTGTGTAACGGAATCAATTTTCTTTAATGCTTAGTACAAGTTACTCAGCGTTTTAATTAATCGTGCACACAGTAGTCTTTACAGGTGCTTATCAGAGATAAATTTAAACATGGGTAACAGAACAATACACCTACTTCACTAAGTGTTCCCTAAAGAACTGCTCCGGGACAAGAACTAGAGAGCACAGAAACACCACGTAGTCGTAAATATATCAAATAAAAATAGAAAATAAACAATAAATATAATAAATAAAAAATAAGTAAATTAAATAAATAAATGTAAAAATATATAATAAATAAATAAGCAATAAATAAGCAATAAATAAATATTATATTCAGAAGCTAAGTTATGGTTGTACGAGGATTAATTAAGCGAGTGTTTATTACTGTTTCATACCGTTTGTTGCGTGTACAGTCCTGCTCTGTCCTGCTCTGTCCTGCTCTGTCCTGCTCTGTCCTGCTGTACTATTAATTTCATATTATATTTTAGTTAAACTGTAAGCAGTAATTTGACACGTTTTTGCCTGGGGTAGTAGAGGGAATGCAAATACTCAAAATCTGGCACATGGGGCTCATGCGGGAGAAGTTGAAATGTATTTGACCTAAAGGTTGTGACCTTCCAATGAGTGCATCACTGATTATTACTTCACTAATAATCAAATGCTTAATTACGTTCCTCATAGCACGGCTGTTGAGTTTCTTTAGCCTTGGTGAGAGGTGTAGCATGTAAGGAAGTAGTAAGCCGTAGCCGTTGTGGAATTGAGCCGAGCCCTTTGACGGCGCCCTCCCAGACTTCCTTAAAAGGAAATAAATCAGAGTACAAAATCAATTTACGGCTCTCAAGCCACTTCCTGTGCACTTTACCTAATTATCCTCGTTACTGAATCTGGTTATAGGACTAAACCTTCCGTTTGCAGCAAATCACGATCATCGTACTACTCACTCATTTGCACGCTCTTCTGCACCCACGCACGGACACACACACTCACTCACTCACACTCACCCACGCACACACTTGAGGACAAAAGTAAAACTGTGCCTACTGTAACTACTCTCTCTCTCTCATCTCTCACTTTCTCTTCTAGCTATGTTCGACAGAGACAACAAAGGCGGAGTGAATTTTAACGAGTTTGCCGGTGTATGGAAGTACATCACAGACTGGCAGAACATCTTTCGCACTTACGACCGTGATAACTCAGGGTTCATTGACAAGAACGAGCTGAAACAGGCTCTCACTGGCTTTGGTAAGCAACATAATGCTAATGTTTATACATAATTCAATACAGGATCTCTGAAAACGCAGGAACCAGTGGGAGTGTGACGATCTGCAAAAGCACGGGACTTGATAAAATATGTAGAACATCAAGAAGAAAGTGCAGACTATGGTGTAAATAATACATTTGTATCGTATTAGTATTATATAGAGTATAAGTACGGTCATGTGTAAAAGCCCCCTCTTTTAATTCTGTGTTTTTTGTGTGATAAAGATCATCTGATCGTAGCTCAGTATACAATCTCAGACGAGCAACAACAAATCATTTTTTTCACAGTGATATTTTTCTTCCATTAAAATAAATAATGGCAAAGAGGCAATACTAAGTACCCCCTGATCCAATGTAGATCCGTCTTTAGCAGCAATAATCTGAAGCAGTCTCAGTCTCTCACATCGTTTTGTTCTATTCTTCTTTACACTGTTTCAGTTCATTGAGGTTTTTGGGTATTTGACTTTGACTCACCATCCCAAAAACTTGATTCTTTTCTTTTTCAGCCATTCTGATGTAGATTTCCCAGGATGCCTTATATAATTTTCCTGTTGCATAACCCAATTTCAATCAAGTGTTAGCTGTCAGGCAGATGACCTCACATTTGCCTCTACAGTACACTGTATGGAATACAGAGGGGTACAAAGTCGACTGCGACTGCAAGGTGCGCAGGTCCCATTGCTGCAAAAACCAGTTGAGATCTTCACCCCTCCACCGCTGTGCTCGACAGTGTGTATGAGGGGTTTCTGCTGAAATGATGTTTGGTTTTCCTCAAACATGGCACCAGACATTAAGGCTCCACTTTGGTCTCATCTGTCCACACTGTTCTGTGACGTTATTCCAGAAATCTTGTGGTTTATTCAGACACAGTTTTGTGACCCTCAGTTGTGCTTCCATGTTCTTTTTAGACAGAAGAGGCTTTCTCCTGGCAACGATCCAAACAAACCGTACTTGTTGAGTCTTCTTCCAATGGTGCCGTTATGGACTTTAACATTTATCATAGTCAGCGAGGCCTGTAGGGTCTGACCTTGGATATTTTCCACTTGTGAATAATCTCCAAATTGTCTGGAACTGGTTGGAATGGTTTTATCACCATTTTCCAGATTGATGTCCAGCATCAGTTACTTCTCTAAGACTACGGCTTGTGTCTCTTTGCATTGTTAACTCGCACACCTGAATGCTCCAGAAGAGCAAACTGCCGAAACATCTGCTTTTGTAGCATTTTTTCCTTATTTTTGTTAAATAAATATAAAAGTGATTGTTGTTCGTTGTTGTTCGTCTGAGGTTGTATTTGCCTAATGCAAATTTGTATTAAGTTCTTACAATAAAACAGGGGACGCTAACTTTTACACCTGACTGTATGTGAAGTTTTGGACATTTCAGACACCTTGTACATTTGTGTGAGTGTAAATTTGAATAAAATAAAAATAGACTGGTGTACAGAAGAAATTTGAATTGATTGAACGGGGAAAATGTTGAGAATACATGTATACCCATGTGTGTGTATATAATCATTTTTCATTTATTTATTTTTTTTTGTTACAGATTTCTTATAAAAAAATAAAATTTCGTATATAGATTTTTTTAAAAGCGTAATAATAAGTATTTTGTGTCGATTGTGTCACCATGTGTTCATTATATTACCATGTTATTGACTTTGTTCCTTGATTGTGCTTGTGGTGAATCTAATGACTCTGCACAGTTGTTTAAGCGTCACGTTCCTCTCCTTGTGCAGGGTATCGTCTCTCAGATCAGTTCTACAACACACTGATAGAGAAGTTTGACCGGCAGAGGAAAGGACAGGTAGCTTTCGATGACTTCATACAGTGCTGCATTGTACTGCAGGTAAAACTCACCAAGCAACCAATCAACGTTTTTTATGGAACTTGAACGAGCGAAATTAATCTTCTCCCTTTTCCTGCTCGATCAGAGGTTAACTGACGTCTTCAGGCGATACGACACCGACCAGGACGGCTGGATCCAGGTTTCCTACGAGCAGTATCTCTCAATGGTCTTCAACATTGTATAGCACAACCTGACCACAGACACCAGTGCCAAACCAGAAATCTCTCGCTTTCTACTGGTCTTCCACCAGTGACACCATACACAACCTCACTGAAGGTTTACGGGACAGGAGATTTAGTCTTCAGTTAAAGGATCTTTTTGTCTGTCCGTCTGTCTGTTTTCATCTTTCTTCATGTTGATAAAAATAATGCATCTAAAAAGATGGTAATAAAAAGATGGCCCCCTTTCCCCCCCCACAATAAAAAGCTTTGTATTGTAAGCTGTTGTATCATTAAACTACATTGTATATGTCATAGTACCATTCAGATGCATGCCTTCTGATAAATGTCATTGTTGTCAAAGCATGATCTAACTTGAGTTTTCTGTTGAAGCCATGTTTACAGTGAAGATTTTTAACTGTGCATTTGAAAATGCAGAAGATTTTTATTTGAGATCACAGGAAGAAGGACTTTTGTATGGCCGTGTGCATGGAGCTTTGCAACTGCAAAATGTTCTAGCCAAAAAAAAAAAATACAATAAAATGATTTTATTAGTTTTTTCCCCTGTGGGCTCGACTTCCTTTTGGATTTATAGAAGAGCATGATGCGAGACATTCCAGCTACATGTACACATGGTTAAGTGCATTTCACCAAAGAAACAAAATTCTGTGTATTGATTGACCAATCATCAGCAGATATGTATGTGATATTTTGTCTCTTTGCTAAATAAATATTTGTAATCACTAACATTTCTTTAAGCATAGTTCATCATTTGTTTTGAATGTTTTGCCAGTTGTTGCAGCACTTGCGTCATGACACAACCTGCAAATACGAGTAGTTACACCAGTAATACATCAGTACATGTAAGCATCAGTTTATATACTGTATATCAGTTTTCTCATATGTTTATTTGGATTATATTAAATAGGAAAAAAAGATTTTATGTAAGTCTGCCTTCTTATACTGTTCGTTTCACAATGGTGAAAATATTTGAATTGTATGATGTTTAATTAGCGTTCATGAAGATTGAGTGACATTTTTACGGAGCTATTCTGTTATATTTAAAGACGATTTGCAAGAAGCCGTTTGGATTACTGGCTAACTCGCCAATAGTGTATTCAATAACATTCACCGCTGTCTGTCAGGCAGAAATGTATGAGAAAGAGAGGTTTTGTTTGTTTTTCCCTCATGTGGAAGACTTCAGGCCTGTAGTTAATGATGCTTCCTTTCAGAACTAGGGTCTGAAAGACTTGAGTATCACAAATAAATAATGCAGTACTTTATTTCAGAAGCATGATGGTCTGCGTTTGTGCGTAATAAATGAGCCGTACCACCAATGTTAATTAGTAACTGTTTCCCATTTGTATTTATTTTTCTGTTATTACCATCATAATATTCATAACTGCTGCTGCTATTAATCGTAATCATATGAATTATTATGTTGAGCTTACGATTCTATTTATCTTGTTGGTTTTATCATTACACTCATTTGCAGAGGTGAGCAAAGTACAAAATTCCTGTACATGGTTAATGGTCGAGATAACTCTGGTAACATATGATTCAAGTAAACGTAAAAGTCCTCCGTTTATTCGACATGAGTAAACATGATTAGGAAAGGCAAATCAGACAGTTTTGCATAATACTCAGCGGGTGCCATTAATATAATACTGCTTTAATTACTATACGCGACTCTGGTTACAAAAAGTACAAATATTTGTTGTAGGACGTAGTGGAGTAATAGTAAAACGTATTCACTAATAAATCTTCTTAAGTAAAGTACAGTGATGTTTGCACTTAAATAAATGTACTTCGTTATCCACTTCCTCGTCAGCTTGTCTGAGATGAAATATGTATTAAACACGGTGGCTTTACTCTCCATAATTTGATTTGAAGTCTTTCTCTCACTGGCCACTCATTAGGTACAATGGCTTGTTAACGCTTATTAATCATCCAGTCACATGGCAGCAACTCAGTGACTTTAAGCATTTAGACACGTTCAAGACAAGCACCAGGATGAGGAGGAAAGGTGATTGAAGTGACTTTGAACCTGGCATGGGTGTTGGTGCCAGACTGGCTGGTCTACTGGGATTTTCTCACACAACAATCTCTACCGGGACTCTGGGTGAGAATGTCTTGTGGATGCCAGACGTCAGGGGAGAATGGCCAGACTGGTTCGAGCTGATAGAAAGGCAACAATAACTCAAAAAATAACATCTCATTACTGTACATAATGCCGAAAAGTATCTCTGAACACACAACACATGGAGCAGAGTGCAGCAGACCACACCGGGTTCTACTGCCGTCAGCTAAGAACCGGAAACTGAAGACAATAGAAGATTGGAACAACTTTGCCTGGTCTTGATTTCTGCTGCAACATTCGGATGATGGGGTCAGGATTTGGTGTGAACAACACTAAAGCGTGGATCCCTGTTTCCGTGTATCAGCGGTTCAGGCGCAGGTGGTGTGATGCTCTGGGGGGATTTTCCTGGCACAGTTTGGCCCCTCAGTATCAACTGAGCATGGTTTAAATGCCACAGCCTCGTGAGTAATGTCGTTGACCAAGTCCATCACTTTTTGAGTGCAGGAGAAAATGTCATGTCGCCAAAGCTAAAACTATCTCAAACTGGTTTCTTGAATAGAACAGTGAGGCCACCAGACCTCAGTCCAGTAGAGCAGCTTTGTGATAAAAAACAAGGAGATTATATGACAAAAATTATTTGTCTTTTCTAAAATTAAAAGTAAATTAAAATTTATTCTACAGCCAGACTGGGGATAATTTTTCTCTCAAAGTAATTTGGTCCAACCCGGTACTAGCAAAGTACATAATGAGTATATAAGAATCATTAACACATTTCTGTTATGTTTGAACATAGTAGTTGCTCAAACGTTTTTCCTCTCAGGTCTGTGTATGCTTGGCTACATGATTTGAGACACGTACTCAAATAGGACATACTCAAGTAGAACCCTTCACACACACACACCCACACACACGCACACACACATGCTCTCCCAGTAATAATAATAATATATATAGCAATAATAATAATAATAATAATGTAATGGTGTTTTGTGCTTAATGATCGAGGCATTTTGTTCGTCCTTGAAGTAAGGCCCATGCTGTGCACTGGGGAGGCAAATGTGCTCTCATATAAAGAGTAAAGTCAGACATGCAAGAATGTGACAGGCAGATTCATTAAAGCTCAGGGGAAATTATATAGTGAGAAATGTTTAATAATACAAGTACGGGTAATGTAAAATCGTGCTTAGTTTCTTCCACTCTCCTGCTCTCTTCTAGAAGGCCACAGAAACACTTTCCAGTAGATAATGAACTCTATAAAACTATGAGGATTTGCCAATTTAGCCACGATAGCATTAGTGAGGACAGAAACTGTGTTTAAATTCATCCCTAATGTATTTGTTGGGGTTAAGGTCAGGGCCCCTCCCTGCCAACCTTAGCAAAACATGTGTTCATGCTTTGTGTACAGCGACTCTGTTATACTGGACCAGGTTTGTGATTTGCATGAAAGAAAAGCAGCGTGCAGTGATTTGTTTTCTGTGGTCCGAGCGTGTACCTGGTGCTAAAACCACTCACGGTAGAGAAGTGTTTGGATATCTGCAAACATAAATTGAAGGTGAAAGTTTCTTAAAGAGAATCATTACAGGTGACAAGACATGGATTCATCACTACGAGTCTGCGCGTAATGGAACAGAAACATCCTCAAACCCTCAAAGTTCAAAAGTTGGAAAATTGATGCTTCCATTTTTCTGCGATTCCCAAGGGCCAGTACTGGAGGATTATCAGGACAAAGCATTCAATAATCAATAGTGTTCGTTACAGTCAGACGCTCATTGAAGAGCTGAAGCCTAAACTTTGGGTTAACCACAGAGGACTGCCAAGGGTGTCGTGATCTTGTATGATGGTGCATGTCCGTGCACTTCTGCCCACACTGTCGACACTCACAAAACTCAAAGACTTCATTTTGAGGTGTTAAAACATCCTCACTATAGTCCTGATCTCACTCCATCGGACTTTCACCTGTTTGGTGCATTTCTGTCTCGTAAACATTTTTAAAAGCCTGTTCACAGATGGACAAAGTGTATTGAAAAGCAAAGAGATTCATTTCAAAAATGATGTATTTTTTGTATTTCCAAAACTTAATTAAAATACATTCTACAGCCAGAGTGCGGAAAATTTTTGACCCACCCTTGTACCATTAATGAATTTGTTGTATTTCACTCTCGCTTTAGTCAGACACAAAGTCACAGCAGTGTGCATGCGCTCTAATATGTAACGGTTAAGTAAAATGTGTGCAGAGAGCCAGCAGGGACTCCAGCGAGACTACAGTATATAAAAGTGAGATACAGAATGTATAGACGTGAGGACGGCCTTTGCTGCTGCTCTTGCAACCGCTACGTCATAACGTGTTTGTCTTCCTCCATGCACTGTGCAGCTCAGTAAATGTCCACCTGAACAGTGAGTTCTGCTGCTTGCTGCTAGATAACATGCAGCAGACGATCCTGAGCCGCCCTCTCCGCCTCATCTGTGCATTCTGGCACACGGTGCCGTCAGGCTTTGGTTGATACTGGGAGTGTGGCACATGACACGGATAGATAAGTACACAGTCGAAAACGCGGCATGAGTTTGTTTATTCAGCTGTGGACACGTACGATGCCGTGTCACACACACACCAGCCATGTGCTTCCAGACAGTTTACACTGATATTGTACCGTGTGGAGGCATCGACTTCATTACTGAGAATGCGCACATGTACTGATAAATCTTAACAGAAAAGTAAAAGGCCTTGACAGACATTTTATCTTTAGGATGGAGAGAAGGAAAAAAGGTTGTCCTGAACACATGAAAGCCAACAAAGGAGATTAACGTTAATGTGCTCATTCGTGTGCAGTTTCTTTCATCAAGATGAATTCTCCGCTGGGATGAACGGGAAAATGTAATGGAGATAGTGAAAAGTGCCAAATATGCAGGAACAAAGCATTTACTAAGCTTACACCAAAGAGTCAAAAGTCAGGAACAGGTCAGGTTGTCTATTAGTAACAGGTGGAGCGATGTTATTTGCACCAGCTGATGCCTTCACCATTACTTAATTGAAGGACAATTGGTCCTGTGGGCAACCCAGGTGTAAAGAAGCAGGAAAAATCACCATTTATTTCAACAGTACCAGTCAAAGGTTTAGACACACCTTGGAGACATGCTGGAGATTTCAAAACTATGGAATGATGCAATTAATTAACAACAACAACAACAACAACAACAACAACAACAGTCAGTTGTTATTTTAAGACATGAAGGTCGGCTGTTCTGGAATAGTTCTTGCTAGAACAGTATTGTGTCGAGTGCATTTGCGAAACCCATCGAGCTCCATGATGAAACTGGCTCTCATGAAGACCTTCCCAGCAAAGCCAGACCAAAGCGTAGCTCTGCTGCAGAGGAGAAGTTCATGAAGAGTCACCAGCCTCCGAAATCACCAACTAACAACCAGCACCAAAGACTGGAGCCATTATGAAGCTTTACGCCTCAATATCATCTGTTCAGAGGAGATCTTTGTATATTTTGTACTCCTGCAGCATTGGTTTTTTATAGAGTCGAAAGAAATAATTAGGAAAGAGCACGAAATTAGAAGGGGCGTCCAAACCTTTTCACTGGTCGTGTACGTAGTTTTTCTACACCTGCAGACTAGCTGTTATTTCTAAATAGTTTTCTGTATTAAATCTGGAGTTTAATTCTGTTAACCAGCTCCAATCTTAAACCCGCTCACAGGTCTATGATGATCTTTTCAACGTTCAGATTGCTTTACTTTTTAGAACAGACCTGTTATACTGCTGATCACAAGGTCCCCGTGTTCGGCCGCAGCGCCGCCTGAACAAATGTTTGTGGTTTATTGTCCTTCTGTAGTTGTCTCTGTGTCGCTTTCTCTCTTTCTCCGCGTGCCTGAAATTACCCCCTGGGGATAAATAAAGTTTTTTTTTTTTTTTTTTATTGAATTGAAAGACTGTTGGGCCCTTGCGCCAGGTCCTTCACCCCAATTACTCAGATACAATCAAGCGTCGACCCCCTATACGAAACTGTCGCTAAAATGATGGATATCCTTCCAGCGAGGGGAGTATTCACCGCCTGATGTGCTCTGTGGCGTGTGGATGGACATCTCACCTTATATGGACTCACATATTCCTCCAGAGTAGCTCTAGTATTGTTCATTGTCTTTTACAGAGGACACTAATAACCCGGAGTGGAGCTTAGCAATCTTACCTCCCTCCTGTCTCCTGGTGCTATTTGTCCTGTCTGTCTTAGTTCTCCTAGTTTATTTCAGAAGAAACACATCAGAATTTTATTAGACAAAATAAAAGCTAAAATAAGAATCTTTTTTTTCTGAACAATAAAATTGATCTATCTGCCTGTCTGTTTAGATTTTTTAATTCTTTATTTTTTTTGAGTGCAAAAAAAAATTACATTTAACTGAGAACCTCTTAGGCGGTTAGCTCAGGCACCTCCAGCGTCCGGCTTCGATTCCCGTCTCTGTGTGCTTGGTGGGTTTCCTCCGGTTTCCTCCCATAGTCCAAAGACATGTGTAGCCAGTAAATTGGCCGTAGTGTGTGAATGTGTGTGATTGTGTGTATATGTGTGTGTGCCCTGCGATGGATTGGCACCCTGTCCAGGGTGTACAATGTCTTGTGCCTCCTGGGATAGGCTCCAGGCTCCTGTGGCCCTGAATACAGGATTAAGCGCTACAGAGTGAGTGAGTGAGTGAGTGAGTGAGTGGGAACCTCTTACGGCACACAGTCCAAAAATCTGACTACACTTAAGAACTAAGGAAAAAGTAATTAGGTAAACATTGTACCAAATGGGAGGCTGCATGGTGGTGTAGTGTTTTCCTCCTCCAGAGTTTGTGTGCATGTAGTTTGCTTGTTCTACCTGTTCTTGGAGGGATCCTCCAGTTTCCTTTGGTGTTAACAATGAGTGTGTGAGTGAGTGAGTGAGTGAGTGAGTGTGTGAGTGAGTGAGTGAGTGAGTGAGTGAGTGAGTGAGTGAGTGAGTGAGTGAGTGAGTGTGTGAGTGAGTGAGTGAGTGAGTGAGTGAGTGAGTGAGTGAGTGTGTGAGTGAGTGAGTGAGTGAGTGTGTGAGTGAGTGAGTGAGTGAGTGAGTGAGTGAGTGTGTGAGTGAGTGAGTGAGTGAGTGAGTGAGTGAGTGAGTGAGTGTGTGAGTGAGTG
>JAAGKR010004712.1:0-18119 GCA_011419295.1 Clarias macrocephalus
TGATCACCTGCACCAATTACATCATCAGGTAATTATACCTCATAGCACAGCTAACATGCTACAGCTAACACACTGCAGTGTGGAGTGTGATGTGGGGAAGAAGGTAAAACGTTTGTTGTGTTTTGTAGTGATGTCCAGGCGGAGGATCTTAGACACACTCTCAGTGCTGCGTCGTCCGTTTCTTCTCCATCCATCAGCTCCCCTGTATCCCAGAATTCCCGGCACTCCACCAAGCGGCCAGCAGAGGGCAGCACTGAGAGCGGTAGAAGGAAAAACAGACGAGTGTCTACAGCGGAGTCTTCCTCTCCTCCCTACAGCCCTGTCGCCTCCCTCTCTCCTCCTGCACAGGAGGTTGGAAACATAGACTTCCCGTTCAGCTCTTCAGCATTCTGCCCATTTTACCCCTCCCCACCTCAGAACGTCCAGTGGCCCAGATTTGATGCCACCCCTCTGACTCCGCCCACAATCTGTTACCCTGAAGAGATCAGAGTTCCAGACGATCACGCAGAACTTTCCGGCAGCTTGTCTGACAGCTTCCTGTACCTCGAGGACTGCAACGTGTTTCCTCCATCAGTGACAGGAAGTGGTAGAACATTTCATGCCCCAGAGGATCATGGGTGGTCAGCTGGGCTGACTCCGCCTCCTCCTGAGTTACAGTACAGTGAGATGGAGCAGGCTGAGATTAGCGTTCTCGCTCAGCAGATCTCCTCTCTGGCCAGCAGCTTTGATTCATACTGTAATAAAAGCTCCGCCCATCAGCATGGCTCGCTGTCCTGTGACCCTGAGGCCTTCCTGTTGGACGAGGAATTGATTGACAGTGTAATGCAGGTTCCCAGGGCTACGCTGGCGGTTCAGGCTCTCGAGGCTCTACTGGATTTAGAATGGAGTTCAGAGGAACAAAAATACGAGTTCAGCCTTTATCCACACACACAGCAAGGTATCACAGACACACACACACACACACACACACACACACACACACACACACACACACATTAGCAATATGTTTGCATGTTAATGTGACATATCCCTCTAATTGTAATGAGATAATAATAATAATAATAATAATAATAATAATTGTCTTCTGATAATAATTGTGTGTTTCAGATAATTTTACAGAATCCTTGTATTGAAATGGAATATGGATGTGACTCCACCCCTCTGACTGTGATTCCACCCCCCCCCCCCCCTCCCTGTGGCCTGGGACTGTAACACTACATCTGACCTCATCACCTGTTTACTCCAATCACACACTTTATATTTTATATTATTATTTATATTATTATTGCTTTGGCAGCTGAATTAATTTTACTTAAAGACATAATTTTATGTATGTGTGTGAGAGAGAGAGAGACTGAATTTTTTATACATATTGTTTTAAACTATTATAATTGTAAATTGATTACACTTGGTTTTATTTTTATAATAATAAACTTTAATCAAAACACAGTGTCTTATTTAAGCCAAAAACAACAACAACAATAAAAATATTGTGTTATAATAATATTAAAAATAGTAAGTCAAGAGGTTGAGGCATATTAACAGAGCAGAGAGACGGAGGGAGACAGAGCAGATGTTCAGTGGTTTGAAATTCTTGATTTCATGTCTCATCTGAAAGGCTTCATAAACTCTAATGAATTTTCTTTTGATCGTGTAAAGCTGCTTTGCGACAATGATAACTTAAAAGCGCTATACAAATAAAATTTAATTGAATTCTCAACACTTTGTAAAAGGTAAATAACCTCTTTGACCCCTAGATGGTGAGTTGTGTGTGTGTGTGTGTGTGTGTGTGTGTGTGTGTGTGTGTGTGTGTGTGCGCGCGCACTTGTTCCACCTGGCCTTCATATGTTTTTATGGTCACCTTAGTCAAGGTTCGACTCTCTGTGTTGTGAGCAGGTGCTAAAGTGTGTCGGGTGTCTCGGGTGTGTCTCGGGTGTGTCTCGGGTCCTGTCTGAGACAGGGTGCTCGGGTTAGGAGGTGGTGCCGGTGCCGGTAGTCATGTCCTGAGGAGCTGCTCTCTGTGCTAAATGTTTAATTCAAAGAACTTTATTAATCCCAAAGGGAAATTGCTTTGTGTCGTTGCTTTTGTTTTTCCCAGAAAAAAAAGTAATAAATAAATAAAATAAATTAGACAAAGAAAAAAAAAAATGTTGAGAGAATGTTATTGTTCTCATGATTTCCTCTTCATTTATTTGGCACTTTATTCTAAGCTGTCTATTTGTTAAATAACACACACACACACACACACACTGTGGGTTAAAATTGTGAAGTGGCGAGGTGTAGGTATAGTTCCAGGTCACAGGTCAACTAAACTGATTAATATTGACTTCATAATTTGATTTCATTCTCAGGAACACAGTTTATAACCTGCGAACAAGGTTCAGGGGCGGCATGGTGGCGTAGCACTGTCGCCTCACACCGCCACACTCAGGGTTCGATTCCCTCCTCAAATCTGTGTGCGTGGTTCTCCGGTTTCCTCTCACACTCCAAAGACATGCAGGCATTCTCAAATTGCCAGCATGTCAATTAAAAAAATATCTTTCCCCAGAAAAACAGTTGAACCATACCACACGCCAGAGAGCTGCAGCAGCGTTGGGCTTCACGTCATCTGGTGTGATCTAAAACCCACTGAAGAGCTCTTCATAATCCTCATGGCAGTGAAGCTGTGTGACCTGCAGTGTGTGTGTTGGTGGTTTGGAGCAATCAATCCAACACTTTCCACTCTGTATCATGGGCTGCACAGATGGAGCCCTCTGATGTACAAACAGTGCAGTTGCATCAGCTGCCTCAGTAATGATGCTGACCGCCGTGATGAGAACTGCGCGCGCCTGTGACGTATACAATTAGAGTTTTGCACTGAGATGCTCTGTCACGTGATCTGTGTTTGCACCCGGTCACATGCTCTCAGACCCTGCAGCAGCTGCGTGGGTTTTCTCTGCTCACTGTCCTTACAAAACCAGTTACAGATCAGGTTAATGCACACACACCCGCATACACGCGCGCATTTAGTAGGATAGTGCTGATGTCATAGTGTGTGAAGAGCCCTCTTGTTTTTCTAAGGATTTTTTTCTACCATCCCAGGCTTTTGCGGTGTTAACGTGCTCAAAAACTCATGGAAATCGGCACATGGGATGGAATCTGCTGCCATTAGGACGACCTGGGCGTGGCATGGGGCCTTCATAGGAGATTTTGCCGCATGGCTCATACATACTTGCCTGTATACAGGTCAAACTCGGTACGCTTCTAGATCTCATTGAGATGACCAACTTTCCCTGTGCATGTCATGGGCGCAACTCAACACGAGGACAGTATTTGGGGTTGTTTGCCAAATGCACCCAGTGGAGTTTGATATACTCCTTCTAGGGGATTCTAGCGCCACCAACGAGCCCATGTGATCTTGATTCAGTTTTAATCAATTTTATTTGTATAGCGCTTCTAACGATTGACATTGTCGAAAAGCGGCTTTACACAATCAAAAGAGTTAAGTGTGTATGAAATGTGAGTGTGTGTGAGTCAGAATGATCAGATGGTCAAGTCAAGTCAAGTCAAGTCAAGTAGGCTTTTATTGTCATTCCAACCATATACAGTTAGTACACAGTGAAACGAAACAACGTTCCTCCAGGACCAGGGTGCTACATACATGCAACAACATAAATTTACAACATACATTTTACATTAAGTTACTCTAAAAGAAGAACTATCATTATTATACAAAGATACACAATAGACAAAGTGCACGTGCAAGTGTGCAAACAAAGAGGTACATGACAGACACAACGATGTAAGACACAACAGTACTTTTTTGATGAAGGATGAATTGAGGTAGTGGGAAGAGCAGCAGTAAACAATTTACATTGACAAGAGTAGTTTGTGTGCAAATAGCAATAAATATTGTGCAAAAAAATTGCGAGGAGCAGCACAGGTAGGTATGAGCAGATTGAGATGGATGTATATCAGTGTGATTGTGCCTGTGTGTATATCAGTTCAATCCAGATGTTATTTAGTTCGTCTGAGTGATTTGTGTGTGTGCGTGTGTGTGTGCGTGTGTGTGCGTGTGTGTGCGTGTGTGTGCGCGCGTGCGTGTGCGTGTGTGTATGTATATGTGTGTGTATCAGTCCAGTCCCTTTGTGTTGAGGAGACGGATGGCTTGTGGGTAAAAACTGTTACATAGTCTGGATATGAGTGCCCGAATGCTTCGGTACCTTTTTCCAGATGGCAGGAGAGTGAAGAGTGTGTGTGATGGGTCAGCCACAATGCTGGTGGCTTTGCGGATGGAGCGTGTGGTGTAAATGTCTTCGATAGAGAGGAGAGAGACCCCGATGATCTTCTCAGCTGTCCTCACTATCCGCTGTAGGGTCTTGAGGTCTGACATGGTACAATTCCCAAACCAGACAGTGATGCAGCTGCTCAGGATGCTCTCAATAGTTCCTCTATAGAAGGTGGTGAGGATTGGTGGTGGAAGCTGTGCCTTTCTCAGCCTTCTCAGGAAGAAAAGACGTTGTTGGGCTTTCTTATGCAGAGAGCTGGTGTTGAGGGACCAGGTGAGGTTCTCCTCCAAGTGGACACCCAGGAATTTCGTGCTCTTGACGATCTCCACAGAAGAGCCGTCAATGCTGAGCAGAGAGTGATCGCTCCGTGTCCTCCTGAAGTCAACAATCATCTCTTTTGTCTTATCGACGTTCAGAGACAGGTTGTTGTCTGTACACCAGTCCATTAGCCTCTGCACTTCCTCTCTGTACACCGACTCGTCGTTCTTGCTGATGAGACCCACCATAGTCGTGTCATCAGCGAACTTGATGATATGATTAGAGCTGTGTGTCGCTACACAATCATGAGTCAGCAGTGTGAACAGCAGGGGACTGAGCACGCAGCCCTGGGGGGCCCCAGTACTCAGTGTGGTGGTGCTGGTGGTGTAGGTCCCGATCTGCACTGCTTGAGGTCTTTCGGTCAGAAAGTCCAGGATCCAGTTACAGAGGGAGGTGTTCAGGCCCAACAAGCTCAGCTTCCCAATCAGGTATTGGGGGATGATTGTGTTGAATGCTGAACTGAAGTCTATGTACAGCATTCTGACGTAAGTGTCTTTCTTGTCAAGATGTGACAGTGCCAGGTGGAGTGTGGTGGAGATGGCATCGTCCGTTGAACGGTTTGGACGATATGCGAACTGCAGGGGGTCCAGTGAGGGGGGCAGCAGGGTCTTGATGTGTCTCATGACGAGCCGCTCGAAGCACTTCATGATGATGGGTGTGAGTGCAACAGGGCAGTAGTCATTGAGACAGGACACAGTAGACTTCTTCGGCACGGGGACGTTGGTGGTAGATTTAAAGCATGTGGGAACGACGGCGCTGCTCAGAGAGATGTTGAATATGTCGGTGAGAACACCTGCCAGCTGTTCCGTGCATTCTCTGAGCACTCTACCTGTGATGTTGTCTGGTCCACCAGCTTTACGTGGGCTGACTCTGCGTAGAGTTTTCCTCACATCAGCCATGGTGAGACACAGCACCTGGTCGTTCGGCGGAGGGGTGGTCTTCCTCACCGTCATGTCGTTCTGTATGTCGAACCGTGCGTAGAAGCTGTTCAGCGCATTCGGAAGGGAGCCGTCACTGTCACAGGCAGGTGATGAAGTCCTGTAGTTAGTGATGGCTTGTATACCCTGCCACATGCGACGTGTGTCACCGCTGTCTCTGAAGTGATTGTGGATTCGCTGGGCGTGTGCGCGCTTCGCCTTTCTGATGGCCCGGGACAGTTTGGCCCTTGCTGTTCTTAGGGCCGTCTTGTCTCCCGCTCTGAAGGCAGAGTCTCTGGTCTTCAGAAGTGCACGTACCTCCGCAGTGATCTACGGTTTCTGATTGGGTCGTGAGATGATGTTCTTGGAGACAGTGACGTCATCGGTGCACTTGAGGATGTAGCTGGTCACTGATGACGTGTACTCCTCCAAGTCGGTGAAGTCGCCGTAAGTTGCAGCCTCCCTAAACATGTTCCAGTCAGTGTTCTCGAAACAGTCCTGAAGAGCAGAGATGGCTCCTGCTGGCCAGGTTTTCACCTGCTTCAGAATCGGTTTTGAACGTCTGACGAGTGGTCTGTATGCTGGAATTAGCATGACAGAGATGTGGTCTGAGTAGCCAAGGTGGGGGCGGGGCTCTGCCCGATATGCGCCGGGGATGTTTGTGTAAACAAGATCCAGCGTGTTTTCCCCTCTCGTTGCAAAGTCCACATACTGATGGAATTTAGGAATCACTGACTTGAGATTTGCATGGTTGAAATCTCCAGCAACAATAAACAGTCCATCCGGGTGTGTGTTCTGCAGATTACTGATCTTAGCATACAGTTCACAGAGTGCTTCCTTAGCATTAGCGCTAGGTGGAATGTACACTCCGATAATGAAAACAGTGATGAATTCCCGTGGTAAATAAAAAGGTCTACATCTGACAGTCACAATCTCCAGCAACGATGAGCAAAAGCTTGAAACTAGCACAGAGTTCTTGCAGCATTTCGTGTTGATGTAAACACACAAGCCGCCGCCACGAGTCTTACCGCACAGAGCTGCGTTTCTGTCGGCGCGAAACGAGGCTAGCCCGTCTAGCTGAATGGTGGCGTAAAAAATGCTGTGTAGCCTGCTGAAGTAGGATGTAGTCCAGTTTATTGTCCAGAGAGCAGACGTTTGATAAGATGATGGACGGAAGAGCCGGCCGGCTAGGGTTTGTTTTTAGCCTAGCACAGACTCCCACCCGCTTGCCGTGCTTCCGCTTCCACCGCTTACGATGTCCCCTCCTCCGGTTACCGGCATCAGGCAACGCCGAGGACTGGAGGCCTGGTTCCCGAAGCAAGCCGAGGTCGCATAGCTTCTCACGCAGCTCATCTTGAATTATATTTACCGGTTTATTGAGTTGCAAAAGCGTCTGGCGGTGGTAAGTACAAACACCGTTTGCACCGATGTCCATATACTGGGTAAAATAAACGCGCTACAACACTAAGTAAACAAAGTAGCAGCATTTTGGCTCCGGAGCGGCCGCTGCGTGCTACTGCCGCGCCGCCATCTTGGATGTGAAAGATGTGTAAACTGGGAAAACTATTTTACCAGCCAAATTACATGCATTTGAGGCTTGGCATGAGCCCAAATCACGATAGTCTAACCAAGCACTGGATATGCTTCAAATTTGTCAAAAACCATCACAAATTTCACCATTTTAATTAAGTGACAGTGCCTTTTGCGGCCAGAAATATACTTTTTATTGTAGTTAATAATGAGGCAGCATACAATTAAATTAAAGAAAAATCTCAACTATTTATGAGCTATAGTAATGTTGAATTAATGAGAAACAAAACTTTACAATGTGCTGTGATAGCAGGCTACTCAGTGCTGGCGCTTCTCACACACACCCACTGTACACCACATAGAGTGTGCCAACTGTGCAGTGTGCCTAACAAGGGGGCAGGCCAACGGAACTTGTGGCAGCAATTAGGACCACACCAGCCGTATATACTATTTGCAGTCCTATTCACATATGCACCTTGTGTGCTAATGTAATTCAGACACCACCCGCCGTTATTCACCAGCACCCATTTTGAGCCGCGGAGGCCCGCGGTTCCTTACTGGAGGTCATCCCATTAATGCGGAGATGGACTTCATGCTACAACATGGCATCATAGAGGAGTTGACAAGGCCCTGGTTTAGCCCCATTATGACAGTGCCCAAGCCTGATGGGTCGATCAGCCTTCGGAACAACTTCATTTCCAATTTTGTTCGGGAAACACCCCGTTCTTCACAGGCCAAAGCTAAGACGCCCTTTTTGACCAACCACAGCTACTGGGAGTCCCATTTGGGCTCCACGGCACCCTAGCTACATTTCAGTGGCTCATGGACATCAAGTCTTTGCCTCTACACCACTGTTTACCTTGACCAATGTGATTAATTCATGTAGCTAGATAGATCATCTACACCACCTGTGACAGATCCTGGGAAAGCGGGTCTCACAGCCATCCCCCGGAAGTGCCACTTGGAGCTAACTGAGGCACAGTACCTGGGATACCAGATCAAATGTGGCACAGTAAAGCTGCAACAACAGAAAGTGGAGGCCATCTGATCGTACCCTCATCCGACAACCAAGAAACAGATTTGTGCCTTTTAATTATTTTAAAGTTATTAGAAAACACACACAGTAGGACTGGAATACAATTCCTGCTATCTGTTATCACCCAAATGAGAATGGGTTCCTTGTTGAGTTTGGTTCCTCTTAAGGTTTCTTCCTATTGCCATCTCAGGGACCTTTCCTTGCCACTGTCAGTCTCAGCTTCATATACATAATTAAAAAAAATAGTTTCCTTACTTTTTAATACAATTTTTCTTGGTCAGCAATTTCCATTCCATATACTGCTATTTTCTCTCACGCACATACTGATGAATCTATGTCTTGTTACTAGTACTGATTCTCTTTAAGGGGGTTTTTCCCAGCTAACCTGAGTCAAAAGCAGTTTTCACAAATTTGTCTCCGACACTTGGCAAAAAAAAATAAAGGTAGCCGATGAATCAGAAGATGAAATCACAATTGAGAAGGTCCTGAAGACAATTAAAAGGTTGAAGAATAACAAGATACTGGATTAGATGGAATACCAGGAGAACTCATCAAGGCAGGAGGAACAAGTATAGCCAAAGAAATGCACAAAATGTGTGTGGAAATTTGAGAGACAGGCAGGTGGCCAGAGGAATGGGGTTGGTCAATTATGGTGATGCTACCAATGAACCAAGACTTGCAAAAACTACTGGTCCATACTATTGATATCACACATGAGTAAGTTGTTTTGAATGTCTTTCAAGAGCAATTATAGTTAGCCTCACTCCATACTGGAGTGAGCAACATGCTGGCTTTAGGAAAGACAGGAGCAACACACAAAACGCCGTTTTGGTCGTTGAAAATGGAGATTTTGGAAAACTCTGGCCAAAGTAAAGATTTTCCAAAACTCAGTTTTCAGTGGTGTGTGGACGGGGGAAATGGAGATTTCGGCTTGTTGTAACGTCCTCTTGTGCCGATGATGTAATTGTCTGTGTGCTTGTCTCCTTGATTTGATGTCAGCTTTGTTTATGAGGATATTTTGTGCAATAGTGGATGTACATACAGTAAACTAGTGACTTTGTTAATGTTGCGTACTGGACCTTTTACATGCGTGCACATACACGCGCAGTTACTCACACATTACATTAATGAACAGAGGTGCCTGAATGTACTACTAAGCTCACTGTTGCTACATACTGTACACAACTCTTTCGACACAGACCCTGCAGACAGCGATGGCGGTTTTTGGACGAGACCTGGCCGAATTTCTACAAAGTGCAACATGTAATGATGTTTTGTCTAGGCTTCTGATTGGCCCCCTGTTGATTAAGGAGGCTCCTAACAGCGCTTAACAGGGCATTTTGCGTTTTCATGTGAACAAAGATATTTTTAAAACCTAGGTCATGTGGACAGAATTTCTTTTAAAAACGAAGAAGAAAAAATCTCTGTTTTTAAAAATGCCTGGCTACATGTGGACATGGCCTCAGACTGATTGCTGAAGATGCTGAAGCTGCCAAAGTATCTATAATTACTTTGTGGAAATTCTGCATGAAAGACTTCTGCATGAAGGACATTTGAAAGCATGTCAGTACCATCCAGGCTGGTTGAAACATTAAAAGCACTGTAAGAAAAGTCTTTAGTGTCTCCCTAGACACTAGAGAGTTCAGTGAGAGGAGTAACTGAATAAAACAATTGATACTAGACCCATCTCCTCTGCTGATCATAGTGTTGTTAGAAAAATGATGTAAGCAGACACAAAAGGAGGAATAAATATTGGAAATCAAATAGTCAAAGATCTGAAATTTGCAGATGACATTAATATACTGACAACAAAATAGAATAGACCTTTAACAGCAACAACATGCATTTGATGAAAACAGAAAAAGATACATCTCATACATAAACAAGGGCAAGACTAAAGTTGTGGTGATGGGAGACAAAGCAGACATACAGCTTGACAGCGAGAAAATAGGATGTGTAGATCAGTTTGCATATTTGGGCAGTCTGATAAGTGAGAAGTGTTTAAAAGAAATTACTAGAAATCTTGCTATTGTAGGATCCACCAGGATATGTTGCAGGTGATTTATAGTTCTCGTGTCACTGAATGAAATCTGAAAAATTGGGAATGTCTGTAATAGTCAAACTTAGCACACTGATAACGTGTATTCTCCACACTATTCGATACCTGTGAAACATGGGAACTGAGAAAGAAGGACATTTCAAAATGAAATGCTTTTTAAATTAAATGCTATAGAAAGATTTTGTAGATTGGATGGAGACAAAAGATGACAAATGAAGAAATCCAAAAAGATCATAGGCAAGATAGATAGATAGATAGATAGATAGATAGATAGATAGATAGATAGATAGATAGATAGATAGATAGATGGGCAGGCTGACTATGACCATGTCATATATTTTGGATTTTTGCCAGTTTTAAATAAAGCATTCAGCTGGCTACTTTTACAATAACTAACTATTCTGATCACAACAATATTAAACAAGGCAAGTTTGTTAACTTTATAAGAAGTTTGCTATTCCCTTTACAATTCCCCAATTTTTTTTTTACCAAAATACATCAACAAATGATAAACAGCACCTAGGGGAAAATAAGCCATATCATTTGTAGGATAATATGAGTGCTCACATTTTCTGTTGTTGGAATCAATGTTGTACTCCCCTGGGTCAGGTAATGCCTTGGGTGATTTCTATAATAATAATAAAAAAAGGTTTTCTGTTACTTTTAAGTGCAATTAACTTGGATTTCCTATACCTAATTGTTATGTTTGTGTGATTGTAGCAGGTGAGGCATAATTGCAAAAGTTAAGATACAAGAACAGTATAACTCAACAGTAAACCAAACAGGCGAAAACAGAACAGATGCAAGACAGTGAACTAACTGAAGACATGACTATTTGTAGCCAAGCTAATTGGCAACCTCTGTACAGGTGAGTGCTCCCATCACCTGACTGAGCTGCATTCTGGGAATCGAAGTCCAAAAATCTTTTTTTCTAGGGTTCATTCCTGACGCTAATTCTTTCACAGAAGCGAGTGCATTTTGTTTCTTATGCCGGGCAGCACTCTTTTCTACTGTATTTTCCTAATATTTAACAATTACCACTTTAGGTGTGATCTTGGCTGGTCTTGGTGGTGGTGCCGCCTGTCTTTGAGGATTTAAGGGCCTTGACGGCCTTTCAGGGTAGCCTACACACACAAAACAATTAAATAAAAAAAGGAAATGCTTTAGATACATTCATACATCCTTTATATATTTATAAAACACCCACTAAAGAAGAGGCATTGACATTTTGGGAGGACATGCTTTTAATAAAAGAACTTCAAAAAAGTTTGTACATTTAATTTTGATACAATTAAATCTAGCAACAAAAAAAAGTACCAAGGTATACATCCTCTTCTACAAGTCGATGCTGAACTTTTATGGTAGGACGCTCACAAGGGGGAGCTTCATATGTATCACCATCGTCTTCAACCTACAGAAAAAAGCAAAGAGAAAAACATGATTGATTATTGATTATAGTTGCTGCCATAGACACCATCCAGTGTATACATATATTTAAAAAAAAAAACAATAGATTGTGGCAGAATAGATTTTTTAAACTAGCCAATACTGTGTTACTGTGTTACCACTTTTAAAGCTACGTTGAGCATGATATTGAGCCCGATGGATGACAAAACATCATATGACCCCACTGTGTTGCAATATTTTGCTTGACGCCTCAGTAGCTATTTGAAGTTATATTCATTTGGCATAGTCATTTTACCAATTTTGGACTAAATTTCTCTTCTCTTACCATTGGGGGACCATTGGGCCCAAGTCCATAATGGCTTGATGTACAGATTTGAAACATAAGAATAATTATTATAACACCCCAAAGATGCAGCATAAGCTAATTCATGTAATTTCAGGATGTGCTGTGCCATCAGGCATAAGCCAGCCACGTTTTTAGTAACTAGGTGATGATTACAATTCTAGTCACAGATTATCAGAATTAGCAGAAAATTAAACTTAAACAGTGTGTACTGAACATGTCAATCAAGTATTGTTTAAGACCCTAGTGCCATTAAATAAATCACCCTCAGTGCTTGGACCCCAAAATGTCTCATTGGATATGTTTGAGTTAAAATTCCAACCCTGGCAAACTGCCACAAATCATATGAATTTATCTAATTGGGATAAATTGGGCTGCTGCTTTTAATTAATTTTGACTTGGAAAACAAACAAGTCTTGGTTTACAAATACCGAGTATCATGTATCATGCATGCGCTTGTTTGTGAGCAGCGAGATTTAGAGAAAGCATATGATAGGGTGCCGAGAAAGGAGCTGTGGTATTGTATGAGGAAGACAGTGGTGAGATAGAAGGTGTGACAGAAGAGTTCAATGTGGAGATGGGTCTGCATCAAGGATTGGTTCTGAGCCCCTTCTTGTTTGCTCTGGTAACAGACAGGATGACAGATGAGGTTAGACAGGAGTCTACATGGACAAAGATGTTTGCAGATGACATTGTGCTTTGTAGTGAGAGGAGGAACAGGTGGAGGAAAATCTAGAGAGGTGGAGGTACGCTCTGGAATGCAGAGAAATGAAGGTTAGCCATAGCAAGACAGAATACATGTGTGTCAATGAGAAGAACCTAGAATGGTAAGGCTACAGGGAGCGGAAGTAAATAAGGTGCAGGACTTCAAGTACTTAGTGTCAACGGTCCAGAGCAATGGAGAGTGTGTAAAGGAGGTGAAGAGGCGGGTACAGGCAGGTTGGAATGGGTGGAGAAAAGTGTCAGGTTTGTTATGAGACAAAAGAGTATCAAAATGAAAGGAAAGGTGTACAAGATGGTGGTTAGACCAACGATGCTCTACGGCTTAGGGACAGTGGCACTGAAGAAACCACAGGAGGCAGAGTTGGAGGTAGCAAAGATAAAGATGTTGAGGTTCTCTTTGTGAGTAACAAGGATAGATAGGATCAAGAATGAGTTTATCAGAGGGACAACCCATGTTAAATGTTTTGGAGATAAAGTCAGAGAGGCCAGATTGAGGTGGTTTGGACATGTTCAGAGAAGTGATTGTGAGCATATTTGTAGAAGGATGCTGAGGTTGGAACTGCCAGGCAGGAGGTTTAAACATGGACCAAAGAGGAGATTTATGGATGCTGTGAGAGAGGACATGAACTTAGTTGGGGTGAGAGAAGAGGATGCAGAGAATAGAGTTAGATGAAGGCAGATGATTCACTGTGGCAATAGCCAAAAGACAAAGAAGAAGACTGCTTAGTATAAGCTGTGCTTGAATTTTCCATGCAACTTACTTAACTATGTTTTCAAAAAGAGTCACTGGCTTAACCGCAGTATGGAAATTGAGAACAATCGTTCATAGACAGACAACAAAGTAAAATGCCTGATAGCACTTTGGGGGATGCTAGAGGGAATATACAGAAACAGGGGAGGAAATATTGTGATGCATGTGAGCCAGTGGTGTTACCACCTACAGTATGCAGATAGGCCAATAGGCAGCCAGTCTGATCAGAGCCAAATCTGATCTGATTAATTTAAAATAACAGTGTGGACAGTCAGTCCTAAAGATCAGATTTGTCAAACAAATCTAATTTGCCTGCAGTCTGAACAAGGCCTAAGATCACAATGTATTGAGTAGGGGATTGGGACTAAACAACTGTCTGGCCATTTAAAAAAATGCTAGGGAAATATTAAAATTGCCCTTTGGAAGTGGAAAATTGTGTGGTGCAAGGAGTCCTACTGAACAACTGGACAGTTTGATTTCAAAATTAAATTTTATTCTTCAACAGAAACAAGAAGGATTCTAGGATGTAGTAGACATGGAAAACAGAGACTCCAATAAATACATAATTTTTTCACTCCTTCATGCGTTATTGGTTGCTAAATGTATTTTTTAGGGTATTATACTTTTATACATATCCCCACGGTCACCTAATTCTGACCTACAATGGCTACTAAAAATTGTGACACAGGAAAAAAGATGACACTGCGACCGCTCTAACAGTCGAGGCTATCTCCATGCTATTGGATAAACACTGTGAAGCATTAGTGGCTGAATTTAAATCCTTGTTTAATATACTGGAAACTAAACTCAACCAAATTCAAGCCAAAGTGGAGGACCATGGCCATCGCTTACCTTCATTAGAACTCGCTACGGATGACCTGAGCAAGTCGAGTAAGCGAGTTGGAAAACATATGCTCTGGTCTTTTTTTTTTTTTTTTTTTTTGATCAAAGTCTTTTTTATTGGAAATATAAACAAGTTACATATACATACATACATTGTACAGTTTTTTTCTACCCATACCCCTCCCCCCACCCCACAATAAAAACAACAACAATCAAAACAACAACAAAAATCTAAACTAAAGAAAAAAAGAAGAAGAGAGAAAATAAAACCAGCCAGTCAGCAGAAAGAAAAAAGGAACAAAAAGAAAGAAAATTAAATAAATTACGCATCAAACAGAAAATGTAATGAAGGAAGTATTTAAAACAGAGATTAAGAAAGAAATATTTTATTACAAATCCAGTTGCTCTGCATCTATATTTTCAAAATGGCTTATAAATGGTTGCCAGACATCATAAAATTCCTGAGTCGATCCCCTTATAGAATATCGAATCTTTTCTAGGTGAAGAAAGTGCAAGACCTCTTTAATCCAATGAGCGCCCACTGGTGGTGACGACTCCTTCCACTTAGCCAGGATCAGTTTCCTAGCGAGAAGGGAGCTAAAGGCGATCACATTGGCCTTGGCATCATTCAGACAAGCACCAAAAAGTGCAATAAATGGCATATTTTTGACAAGGTATCAAAAATAAAACTCCAAAAATTGTTTAGCTTTGGGCATGTCCAGAACATATGCAGTAATGTAGCTGGTTCCTGCTTACATTGGTCACATGTGGGATCAAAATCCTCTCTAATCTTTGCCAGTTTAACCATGGACCAGTGAAGCCGGTGAACAATTTTAAACTGAATAACTCTGTGTTTAAGGCAGACAGATGATGAGTAAATTCTATGTATTATCTTTTGCCACAGTTTATCTGAGATTTGTTCTTGTAAATCATTTTCCCATTTGTCTTTAAGTACTTCTAATGTGGCTGAGTTACTTGTGTTTAATAACTTGTATACCGCACTAATCATCCGTTTGGCATCTGGTTTACAGCTAAAAACCGAATCTAAAAGGGATGGAGAAGGAGACAAAGAGAAAGACTCAGAATTACAGGAAATGAAATTCCTCAGCTGTAGATATCTAAAAAAATGTGTCCTGGGAATGTTAAACTTTTGTATAAGTTGCTAAAATGAGCCAAAGATATTATCAATGTAAAGATCGTATAATGACACAACACCACACTCAAACCAAACCCCAAAAGCATTATCTGTATAAGACGGAACAAACATACAGTGTCTATTCAGTGGTGCTAACAAAGATAAATCCGTAAGCTTAAAATGACGCTGAAACTGATTCCAAATTTTAACAGAGTATATAACCAGTGGGTTTGAGGTAAGAGAAGATGTGGGTTGGTTTTGTGGCAATTTAGCACATAATAATGATGAGAGAGATATCGATCCCATGGATGCTTCCTCTATAGCCACCCAGACGGGAGGGTTGACGGGAAACTGTGCCCAGAATAACATTGCCCTTACATTAGCAGCCCAATAATAATAATGAAAGTTTGGCAGTGCCATTCCTCCTAATTCACGGGGCCTCTGTAAGATACTTTGTTTAATACGTGGTTGTTTTTTATTCCAAATAAAAGTAGAAATCTGACTACTTAAGTTATTGAAAAAAGATTTTGTTAAAAAGATTGGAAGACACTGAAATAGGTAAAGGAATTTTGAAAACAGATTCATTTTAACTGTGTTTATTCTTCCGCCCAAAGAGAGAGGTAGCAGGTTCCATCTTTTGAGATCTAATTTTGTTTTGGAAAGTAGAAGTTGATAATTCGCCTTATACAGATCTGCATGGTTGTGTGTTATCCAAATCCCTAGATATTTGATTTTTCTGGGACTAATCTTAAAGGGGATCGAATCAGGAAACTGTGCTATATCGCTTTTAATTGGCATCATTTCACTTTTTTGTAGATTAACCTTATATCATATATTTCAGTAAATCCACAAGTTTTGGTAGACTGTGATGAGGATCAGACATAAAAACCAGCATGTCATCAGCATACAGGGAAACTTTGTGTTCCACCCCCACACGGGAGATACCTTTAATATTGGCATTTTCCCTTAATGCGATAGCCAGTGGTTCAATAGCCACAGCAAAGAGAAGAGGTGACAAAGGGCACCCCTGTCTCGTACCACGCTGAAGCTCAAAGAAAGGGGATAAGTTGCTATTTGTCCGAACGGCAGCCAGTGGGGATGAGTATAGCACTTTTATCCATGATATAAATTTAGGGCCGAAACCAAATTTACCAAGAGTATAAAAAAGAAAATCCCAATTCACTCGATCAAATGCTTTTTCTGCGTTGAGGGAAATAATTGTTTCCAAATTGTCAGATAGAGATGGGTTATAGATAACATTCAACAGGCGCCTAATATTAAAAAAAGAGTATCTGTTCTTTATAAAGCCTGTTTGATCAGGTGAAATAACACAATGTATTACTTTTTCCAGACGGCGGGCCAAAACTTTTGCTAAGATTTTCGTATCTGTATTCAACAATGAAATTGGACGATATGAACTACAGTCAAGAGGGTTCTTTTCTTTCTTTAAAATTAAGGAGATAACTGCTTGCCGCATAGTTGAGGGTAATGATCCAGAGGAAAAGCTTTCTCGGAAAACTGACGCCAACAGAGGAGAGAGCTGATTGGAAAAGGTTTTAAAAAATTCTGAAGGATATCCGTCTGGTCCAGGTGATTTACCAGATTGCATACTTCGTATTGCTATGGCTATTTCTGTATCGGATATAGACTCATCTAATTGTGATGCTGTATCTACACTTATTGTAGGAATACATAGATTTAGAAAAAAGCCATCTAATGTGGAGGTATCAACAAATGAAGGAGCGGCATGAAGTGATTTATACTAGTGTAGGAAACAGCTACTTATTGTTAAATTATCAGTACACTTTACACCATGATCATTTTTAATTTCGGGTATAGCTTATTTAGCCGATCGCTGCCGCAAAAGATTGGCCAACAGTTTACCAGTTTTTTCCCCGTGCTCATAAAATGAGGAACGTGATTTTAAAACCAGATATTCCACTTGTTTTGTCGAAATTAAATTATATTCTGCTTGTAATAATAGGCGTTCTTTGAGTATAGTTGGTGTAGGTGACACACTGCATATTGAATCCAATTCCTTTATCTTATCTGCTAATTTTGTCAATTTTTCCCTGGTCTCTTTATTTTGTTTTGCACAAAATAAAATAATCTGCCCCCTTAGATATGCCTTTAAGGATTCCAAAACTGTTGAGGATGACATACCTGGAGTTTGGTTGACTTTTAAAAAGAACTCTATCTCTGAACTCATAAAGCTCACAAACTTCTCATCTGAAAGAAGCGAGGAGTTAAATCTCCAAGGACAATAGTTAGGTCCTGCAGTGGGTATATGGATTAACAGAGTCAGTGGAGAGTGGTCTGATATCACTATGGCTTTATAATCCGAATCTGTTACAAGTGGACAAAGTCTTTTATCTACAAGGAAATAATCTATGCGTGAAAAAGTATTATGTACTGGAGAATAAAATGAGTATTTTCTTGTAGTAGGATTACGGAAACGCCAAACATCTGTCAATCCATAGGCCTCCAGGAAACTCTGTAAAACTTTTGCTGATTTGGATTTGGGCGTTTTTTTAGGCGAACTGCGATCTAAAACAGTGGAAAGAACGCAATTTATATCACCTCCTATGATAAGGTGGTGGGTCGTCATATTTGGAATCCGAGACAGAAAGTTAGCAAAAAAACCTTCATCATCCCAATTGGGTGCATAAACATTAGCCAGAGTAAGTGGAAGCCCGTATACTTGCCCAACTACGATAATATAGCGGCCAGCAGCATCTGCATCTACAGTAGTTGCTACAAATGGTAAGTTTTTATTAATCAGAATAGCA